>JAJJMC010008838.1:273116-284858 GCA_023531435.1 Papaver californicum
TGTCTACCCCATAACTCTGTTTTTGCATTAAAATACCAACCGTGTATTGTCAATTCAAAAGTCTAAATTTTTTTCTACCCCATAACTCTGTTTTTACATTAAAATACCAACCGTGTATTGTTAATTCAAAAGTTTAATTTTTTTCCTTTTTTTTTTTCATTTGGTATTGTCTTGTCAACCGACATTTCTTATCACTTACAAGTATGTCTACCCCATAACTCTGTTTTTGCATTAAAATACCAACTGTGTATTGTCAATTCAAAAGTCTAAATTTTTTCCCCTTCTTGTTTTTTCCATTTGGTATTGTCTTGTCAACCGACATTTCTTATCACTTACAAGTATGTCTACCCCATAACTCTATTTTTGCATTAAAATATCAACCGTGTATTTTCAATTCAAAAGTCTAAATTTTTTTCCCTTCTTGTTTTTTTCATTTGGTATTGTCTTGTCAACCGACAGTTCTTATCTCCAATGCGTTTGTCAATTCAAAACACAAACTCTTATCTAAATTTCCCTATAAATTGAACGCTCTATAGGAAGAATTATAACAACCAAAAACACAAACTCTTATCTAAATTTCCCTATCAAAAAGCAAATGGCATACTATCAAAATAACAATCAGTACTATGGTTCTTCTTCTTCTATTATTCCCCATCCATCTTCTTCTTCTTCATCGTATGATGATGATAACAATAGTTTGTACTCATCAGACGAAGGTTCACTTGCATTGAGCCTAAATAATCAAGCAGTCACTGCCGGATTAATCTGTTCAAGTATGGATTTGCCTCAAACGCGTATCAAAATAGAGAGAGGCCGTGATTATGGTGCAAAACTTCTATGGAAAGATTACTTTAGCAAAAACCCGACGTTTCCTCCTCATGTTTTCCGAAGGAGATTTAGAATGCGGCGAGAATTATTTAACTGTATATTGGGAGATGTAGTAGCTGTAAATAAGTATTTTTTTCAAAAAAGAGACGCATGTGATGTTCTTGGATTAACCCCTCACCAAAAAATTACTGCAGCAATTCGAATGTTAGCTTATGGATGTGCGGCAGATGCAATTGATAAGTATTTACGTATCGGCGAAATCACAGTTTTGGAAGCAACTCGTAGGTTTTGCAAGACTATAGTTCATTTGTACGAGAAAGAATATTTGCGCACACCAACTAAGCGTGATGTTGAACTCCTTCTTTCCGAGAACCAAAAAAGAGGATTTCCAGGGATGCTTGGTAGTGTTGATTGCATGCACTAGAAATGGGATAAATGCCCATCGGCTGAATCCGGTGCTTATACTGCGTACAAAGGTAGTGAAAGCATTATCCTGGAGGCAGTGGTGTCATAAGATCTATGGTTTTGGCATGCATTTTTTGGTATGCCTGGTTCTAACAATGATATAAATGTGATGAACCGTTCGTATATTTTTAAAAATCTAATCAACGGGAAAGCACCGGCTGTCAACTTTGTTGTCAACGGAAATCAGTACAATATGAGGTATTTTCTTGGTGATGGAATATACCCGGAGATAGCTGATATTGTCATGTCGATTAAACATCCAGATTCTCAGAAGAAGCAGAAATTCTCGGCTATGCAGGAGGGTTGCCGAAAAGATGTAGAACGCGGCTTCGGTTTACTGCAAAACCAATTTGCAATCATCAAGCAACCTGCACGAATGTGGAATCCTGACGTATAAGCATATTGATATACACATTTTAGTGTCTAAATTGTACCTTAGTTTCTATTAAGTTAGTATTCGATTTTGCAAATATTACGTGTTTTTATGCTTTTGTAGGCACAATAGAAGAATAAAGATTTGTGGAAAAATTGGCTCAATAAGTGATAAAGGCACCCAAGGACAAGTGTTATTTGGCACCCTAGAAGTGGATAAGGGGTACCCTCGAGTCAACTCGGTCAAATCGGGACAAATCGGGTCAAACCCGAGTCAAATCGGTCAACCCGAGTTGACCGAGTCAACTCAGCACGGGATCGATCGGAAATCGTCTGTATCAACTGCACACTTTGAATTCACGTGAGAAACAAGTTTCTTTTGCTTCCAGATTGTTCCAAACATTGATAGTTATCTCACGTAAGTCATAAACATCAAAAGATCCCGTGAAATCAGCTCGGAAATCATGTATTTGGCCGGAATTGTGTTTTGATTCGGTTTGAGATTTGTGGGTTGTTTTAGAGAGTTCTATTAGGTTTAGAACTCTCTCTAGGGTTTCTACTACCTATATAAACCAAGAGAAGCCAAGAAAATCAAACACGAAAGCCTAGAGAAGAATTTAGAAATTTCCGGTGAAGCTCCGTCGACGTCCGGTCAACTGCTACTGCACCGGCCGGCTGTTCTTCATCCATCACTGCCGGAGAAGAAGACTCAGTAACATTTATAACTGTTGCTGATTTGAATTTTCCTGTTGTCTATTGCTTCAAACCCTTTGTTGCTTAAAACTCTTCGGTAACAGCTGAACCCTCTCCTGTAACACATATAAGCGTATCAAATCAGCTGTTACAGCGTTATTCACCTTTGTAATTGATATTTTGAGCAATGAAATCAACTTTTGAGCAAGTTTTCTTCACCATGGGCTAAGTCTAATTACTGGGATGATGGATAAGGTAATTTTCTCAATTTTATGTTATTTAATTATTTTCTAATAATTATTTATAATTCTTTTATTATTAGAATTGCATAGTTTTGAATAGTAAAAACGGTTTTCTTTCAACAGTTGTGCTTTTGCTTGATGGATTATGCTTAGTTAATTAATTTTGATAGTCCATGCTTGTGATTTACCTCTGTTTGTTAGCGTAACAAAACCAATTTTGGCAATTATTTGTGCTTCAATTAATTTAAAAAGAATTATCTGATTAATCACATAGGTTGTTAGATTTACCTGATTCCTGATTCCTGGTCCTTTTAAAATTATTTAAAAATCATCCTTAGGTTATTTAGTCTTTTTCTTACTCCTGGAATTTTCTAGAATTAATTTAAATCATTATTTTCTAAAATCATTACCTTTACAAGTTCGAGTAACGAACTCTTTATTTACCACTTCTAAAATTACATCACATATATAATGAAAACTGTCATCATTCTACATAATATGATAGTGGAGGATGAGCGTTTACCCGATGATTGGCCGCATGAATATGATCAATTCAGCCACGGTGCACCAGTATATATTTCTAGGCACGACACTGCAGAACTTTCTCAAATGGCAATGGACGAACCCAAACGTGCAGTATTCGACAAAGATACTCATTTACGTTTGCGAAATGACTTGATCGAACACTTATGGTATGATTTTGGTGATGATTAAAATTTTGTAAATCCTCTTGATAGTTTTTGGGGCTAAATCTCTTGTAAACCCTCCCGAGACAAAACTCGTCCGCTAGGGACACCTAGGGGTTTAAAGGCTTGTTGCACATGCTAAGTGTAGCCGTGATGCCTGCGAAAGTGAGTTTAACTCTACTTATTAGGTCATGTTATTTTTTGATAATAAATTACAAACTAATTAGCTAAGTAGTATGTATTTGAATGTACGGGTAAAAATTGTTCGATCTAAGTTTTTTTATCTTGACCAATTCTATAGGATAAAGAGAAATCATGCTAAGTAGCAAGTTTTTAAAAATACTAGCCGTTAAGTCTCTCTCTCTATCCTATAAATACAATTGTGTTCTCAACTAAATACCACATACACCTAGTTTCATACACTCTACAAATTCCATTCATTCATCTCCTCTTTGTAATTCACTTCATAACTCTACCTACAAGCATGGCAACATTTGATTCAGCTGAAGACTTGGCTATAACCAAAACCTGGCATTTTTCATATGCTTCTATAGGAGGATCTCGCACATTTGTTGAAAGCTACGAGTTCGTTAAGTCCAAAATGTAATCGGAAGTAACTCCTCACTTTTTCAACCGATTTTGATATTTTTTCTATCTTTTGTCAGAGTTTGGTTGTTCTAAAATATTATCAAATATTTTCTCAGACTTTCGCTGTAACCGGAAGTAACTTTATTTTGTAACATCATTTCATTGAATCGAAAAGGCATACATTAAAGGAAATAAAATATAATAAATCAGTAGACTACACTTAAACACTTAGAGCAAACCTAATAGTGAAACCTTAAGCATCCATTTGTAGGACGACGGGGACGACGTTCTTCAGTTCTTGGGAGAATAATCAACACAAAAGGATTGTATTCTTCCATCACCCTTAGGATCTCGAAATGTGGTTTGTACCTGAAATCTGAACGTTTACATCTTCTCAATTCCTCCAGAGATCTGGCAATAACGTCATCATCAGTTTCATTCATAATTCG
This sequence comes from Papaver californicum, assembly GCA_023531435.1. Taxonomy (NCBI): domain Eukaryota; kingdom Viridiplantae; phylum Streptophyta; class Magnoliopsida; order Ranunculales; family Papaveraceae; genus Papaver; species Papaver californicum. The sequence continues at coordinate 277,440 of JAJJMC010008838.1, forward strand.
ATATTCATTCACCTTGGCGATTAAAGAAGAAAATTCTAGTACTGCCCTTGTGATTTCCATACATCGACAAAAAAGCCCTGCTCTGTTCCGGTTATTGGGGTTACCAGTTCCATTACTAAAATTAGCATGAATATCTTCTAACCATTGCATACTCATTATACCATTCATCCGACGTTCATGACCCCTTGCTGGATAATGTAACACTATGTTTCGACATAACGATAAATCTTCCTCTAGGGTAAAATTCTCTGCATTAAGCCTAAAATTTTCGTAACCCGACATTGCAGAAATACGATAGATTAGAAATTTTTATGGATGTAAAAAATGGAATTTGAAGTGGGAATTATAGATAAATCCATTTATTTATAGGTGTATGACAATTATAAGAAAATAGTCGTTCATAACGGTAACAAAACGTAATATTCTTCCAGGCGGACTCCTACTACCACGCCTACAGGAGAGCGGCGTCTTAGCGCCTCGCCTAACCATAAGCGGATTGCTAGCACAACGTTAGGTTGTATACGACATACTAGGAGTTCGCCTCTGAGCGGCATACTAGCACAACGTTTGTGTGTAGGCGTGATTGTAGTATCCCGTTTCAGCAGACGAACCCCCAGCACAACGCCTGATCAGGCGGAACACTAGCTTCCCGCCCGTGTTTCGAAGCGAGCTCCCAGATTAGCGCTTCGCTCTGGGAAAATTGCTAGCAAACGTTTAGCCCCAGACGGTCTACTACGACCCCGCTTGACTAAACATGTTTTAGTCAGGATTTTCGACTACTTATAATCGGCTACAGTGTGAAGTTTCGACTATCCACCATATTCAGTCGATCCACTGCGCTACGAATTCACGGTTCAAAGATCAGTTTTGATCTTTACTCCCACATTTCATCGTTCCTTTGTGGACGCTCTAAGCCCATGAATTTAGTCGAGGAAAATGCCAAACAAGGTTGTTTGAGCTAAGTAGCTAACTTCTTCTAGAATGGGGTTATTTCCTTGGAACCCACATTTAGAGGGACAGTTGTATATAATGGCGTACGGGTTCAAAGTAGGGTCATTTGGAGCAATTAAAGGTGACTCAGGAACACAAAGTTGTGTAACTTGTATATATAATTCAGACCATGTGAGTATCATTTTGGAGTAATTCAAGGTGGCTCTTATTCCTTCAAAAAGAAAAAAAAGTGGCTCTTATTTACCATTATTTTCTTAATTTTCTTTTTTATGCAAAGAGGAAATTTTCATTAATGATTGAAACTAGCAATGTCTCACATTGTAAAATCAAAAGATAAAACTTGAGTGACTACCTAGCCAAGTATTAGCAATGCCCTCTTAGAGTCTTAGGGCAGTTCCTATAGGATGAACAATTTGCTCTCATTATATGGAATGGCCAAATATGCAAAATGGATGGACAAACCAATAAATTTGATGGTTTGTACATCGAGACACAACACCTATTATGTGATATGGAATGGCCAAATATGAAAAATGGATGGACAAACCAATAAATTTGATGGTTTGTACATCGAAACACAACACCTATTGTATGATATATATTGGATCGTCAGATATTGTGTTGCGTGATACTATTCAGCTGCCAATTGATCGTCCAAACATCCGTCGCTCACTATAATTTTTTATTATAATACAAGGGAATGGCATGTGCCGAAACGACAAAGGCTACTAATAAAGTAATCTGATGTGTTCGTCAATTTTGTATGTGTCTGCTTTGTTATTCACTTTTTGCTATGATTTTTCAGTAAAGGTTATCATTTTTGTCGTAATCACCGGTTAGTAGCTTCCTATTTTATCATACAAAAAACAAATTGAACAAATCGAGCAAGTATAAAGGTGGAACCCCAAGCTATTTCAGGTGTGGAATATCAAGTCTAATGACTTCCAATTTGGTCCATCCACACTTTTTTCAAGTTATATTTCAAGGTTTCTTAAAAGAATACTTAGAATTCAATAAAAAGCGGCAAGTTAAATAATCTGGCTAGTTATAGGCCTACCCGAATTATTTTGTACCTACCACTAAAAGTTAAAAAATGACATTTTTAAGTAAATGTCAAAACCCCTTATCCAACTATTTGTGTTAATGGCTAATTTGTCTCATGATTAATTAGTGTTAATTGATTCAATTAGTAACTGTTTAATAGTGTTAGTTATGAAATCAACTAGTGTTAAGTAATCATCAAAACTTGCAAAAATCTCAGAACTTTTGATTTATTTTTAAGTCAATCAACCCAGAATCGGTAGTTACGATGGACAATGTATGTCGATTCTGGGTTGGTGTTTTTCATGATTGAAGAACACTAGAATCGATGGATATTACTATTAACAAAGGCCGATTCTTACAATTGGTGGATATGGGTGTTATTATGAAATGATTTGGCTACACTTTTGTAAAAGACAAATTTCATTCATAGTTTAGGAAATTAGCGCATTGCATCACATAGTTTAGGAAATTAGCGCATTCCATAGTTTAGGAAATTAACGTATTGCATTACATAATCTAGTACACATATTCTTGAAGCTTGCACATTAATACATCGCTAATGAACCTCCGAGAATGTTTGTTCAACATGGTGTATTCCCTCGCGTGCATGAACATTATTTCCCCTTTTTGAATTCGTCGTAGGCGGCTGGAATCGTTCGACCTAAAATTTAATCGATTACACGTTAGTATACAAACATCAAATGATGAGAGAGGGATAAACATGCCGAACAACTCACTTTCTCGCTAGAAGAAGCTTCAGGATGATGCTCGTGAACCATTCTTCTAATTTTACGGAATTCTCGCATTTCGCTTTTGATATGGTAGAATCTAAACGGTAGCGCTCTCCATTTACGATGTTTAGGATTCCCGGTGCGTTTATAGAAGAATTATTTAACTGTCTTCCAAAACGTCAAATTAATTTCGTACGGACATCCGCGGAAGACGGGAATGAACAACTTGACGAGCTCTAAATCTTCTTTCGGTTCTCAATCCACTTTCCCGGCTCTATTTGAGTAGTGGATGAAATGAGAGTGAGTAAAAGGTGTAAGTTTGAGACAAATTGGGTCTAGGATAGAGGTCATTCATATGTAGAGGAAGACCCAACGACTAGTTTTTTTTTTTAAAAAAAAATCAACATGTGGGTGAAATATTTTGTAATAATCGTTCGATATGTAAGACCACATCGAACGATTCTGGATTATCGGAAATCTCAAAAACTAGGCTTGATGGAATCGTTTGATAGGAATGTCCATATATAACGATTCTAAGCTAAAAACAATAAGAAAAATTGGCATTTTTTCTTCCCAGAATCGTTCGATACATAAGGCCACATCGAACGGTTTTATCGTCAAAAAGCAACAAAAAATTTGGATTTTCTAAAGACCAAGAATCGTTCGATAAATAGGTCCTCATCGAACGATTCTAGGCTAAAAACAACAAAAAAATTTGGTTTTTTCTCTGACTAGAATTGCTCGGTATGGATATACACATCAAACAATTGTATTCTTAAAAAGCAACAGAAAATTGGGATTTTCTCAGGACCTAGAATCGTTCGATAAAAAGGTCCTCATCAAACGATTCTAGGCTAAAAAACAACCAGAAAATTGGTTTCACCTAAGTCCCAAGAATCGTTCTATATGAACGTATACATCCACCGATTCTAAATCCCTGGTAAAAATTTGGCATTTTTGCTCAAAATCGTTTGATAACTGTTTGCATATCCAACGATTTCAAACTTGTAGTTTCTCCCAAAATTCATAATTGTTTGCTAGGGTTATCCACATCGAACAATTCTTGCTTTTAAAAACTGCTACTCACACAACAACTTAAAAACCAATTAACTAAAATTCATTCCTTTATAACATAATAAACCTAATATGTTTAAATTCGAACGACAAACATGAGTTAAAGATATAATTATCCAAAGTGAAAGACATAATTTTGAAAAACAAGAATGCATTTATTCAACCACATCACCGGTTGCCCCACGACCATGACCACCTCGACCTCGTCTGGCAGGTCCTTGTTGGTCATCTCTGCCTTGTCCACTGCTTGATTCACCCCGACCATCCTTTCTCACTTTTGGTTTTCTTGTTGGCACCGGCTCCGCCGCCTCCCCAAACCTAGCACTAGCTTGTTCATCCTCCAGAGCCTGGTATTCTTCAATCTTCGCCTTGTTCGCCACAACATATTCTCCTCTCCTGATACACATTTTTGCTTTGTTGATCATATACGTGATTCGTCTTCTCTGTTTTCATTTAAAACAACAAATAAGTTATAATTCATGTTAGACCCTCTTAACATACAATAAAAGACTACAACACGTACCAGAACATTGGGATCCCTATCTCGGTCCTTGATCAAGGGCCTCTCGTCTATTCGTATCACACGAGTGTGAGAAACGTTGAGGTACTATGGCATATACTACGGGATGGCTTCATCATTTGAGTTCGCAGCCCTACCCATTCCGCATACGTTAATTAGACTCTCTATCCTCCCAAACAACTTGAGTTGGTAAAGGACGATGAACAACCTCAATATCGTTCTCAAGGGAACTACATTTATCCGTGTCATATTTATATTTATATGCATCAAGGATATCCTGCACAACACCATATTGCCTCGCTACTCTTGTCGGGTTGTACATTACATAACCTATGGGGTGAAACATATGTCTATGGTAACGTTGTTCCTGGCACCCAACCATCTTTCCTTCCACGAATGTTTCCATGTAAGGGTTAAAGACAACATCCGTCGTCGTCAAGTTGTCCAGTTGCCGCCTCAGATCAAGGAGGTTCTTCTCCTGACTCTTCGTCTTGCCGTTGAAGTTGTATTTGTTTCCAAAATACTCATCATCCCAATTTCCTTTCACACTGGCCCTCTCAGCAAACTTTGGGAAATGTAAAATACTCATCGATCTGCCTGACTTCGGGTGCTTCTCCATCCAGTGGCCATAACTCCATTTTGGTGATTGACGATTGGTGGTTTGGAAGACGTACGACATCGATGTGATCCTAGATAACATATCACGACAAATTAGAAAGTGCATTAAGCTTAAATAAAAGTAAACGATGGATATAATAAGGTTGAGATACTTATCATGGTTGCACAGATCTTAGCAGCTCAACTGTGCTCGTACCCCCATAACAACTTTCCTCCGTCACCCGGTAACCCATGAAAGGCCTCATCGGGACGACGACTTAACAACATCCCAGGCTTTGGAAAGTATGCTAATTTCTTCTTCCTTCTTGGCGCTGCATCTTTATCTTCTTGTTGTTCTTGTGGTTTTCGTAGTGGTGCTCCACCTCCTCGTTATTCTCCGTCATGGATTTCACTATCTTCCTTACCACTTTCCTTTTCACTTTGAACTCTTTCAGATTCTGTATCAGAAGATGAAGATTCTTCTTCTCTTCGATGTTCCACTTCAGTTGGTTCATTGATGGAGACTGCTTTATCTTTGCCCGCCGAACCCCTACGATGTTTAGCCGCCAAGTTCTTTACCGTCCTCTCGACGAGGTCCCAAGCTCGGAGGAGAAGCAAGATCATGTTTTTTCACTCTCTTTTCCGGTGCCGTTTCCTTTTCCTCATCCTTAAAGAGTACAACAACATACGATAATCAACAATCGAATTCAAGTGAATTTAGGCATTCCAAGAGTAGAATCGGTCATCAAGATGCATCCACATCCAACGATTCCTAGCATTATACACCAAAGAATCGTTCGATGTTGGTGTTCATATCCAACTATTCTAGGCTAAAAAATCAACAGAAACATTGGCGTTTTCTCAACCCAGATTCGTTCGATAAAATCCACATCGAACGATTCAAAGAAATTTCAGTTTCTTCTCGACCCAGAATCGTTCGATAGGAATATCAACATTGAACGATCTTAAGAAATGTTCAGTTTCTTCTCGACCCAGAATCGTTCGATAGGAATGTCCACATCGAACGATTCTGGGTCGATGTTCTTTCTGAGTTTTCAGTTACTTCGGAATCGGTCGACGGGGGCATGAACATCGACCGATTCAAATAGGAATCGTTGGATGTGGACATGAACATCGAACGATTCTGGTTTTCACAGAAAACCCAGAAATCAAAATTTTTAATTTTTGAGTGTGGGTATGTGATTGAAACCTAATTTAGAGTAATGGGGTGATAGAAAAGTACCTGATTCTAGCCATTTGTTGTATCGAGCTGAGAGTTTCTTCATCTTCCTCCTTCGTAACCGTTTTCTTCTTTGTTTGTTTATGTTTAATTGTTTGTGCAATTTGTGGATTGCTTCCACTAGGTAGAGTTACTCCAGTGAAATGCTTTACTCGTTTTGGCATTTTTGCTATATAAAAAAATCAAATGATTAATCGTTTTTTGAATCATTGATTATCGACAATGTTTTAGTTTGAAATGGAAAAGAAGAGGGAGAAGAAAGAAAAAGAAGAAGAAGAATAAAAATCGTTTTTTATAAATAGGTAGGAATAATTATTTTTAATAATTGGTTTTACTTTTAGTTTGAAATATACATTAGGTTTTTATAGAGGATAATTTAGTATTTTTATCCAAATTTAAACACTCTTTATCTACTAAAATAGGGGGACATAAAATTGTGCAGACCTAAAACTAACCAGGTTAAATAAAGTTCATCGTTAATTTAAATAGCGCTTAAATCGTCAGAAAATATCATTTAGATTGACGTCGGGCGTCGATCCAAATAATGTCTAAGGAACACGATTAAGGAACAACGCTCAAGATGATTATTTTGTGAGGATCAAAAAGTTGCATCCTCAATTTATATGTTTGGCGACCGATAATATTTCTCTACGGCAGGAAGTGGTTAATCATTAAAGTGGAGTGAGTGGGTCCTGTCTAGAAGTTTAGATGTCTAAAAACACTGTCATTTATGCCAACATTGGATGTATACAAAAAAGAACAGTCCAAAATGAGTCCAAAGTTATACTATCTGTTTCTAAAAAAGTGTTACTATCACTTTTTTCATTTTAGTCTAAAAATAGATCAAATTGAAAAAATGATAGTAACACTTTTCTAGAAACGGAGGGAGTATAATTTATATTAGTGGTTTATGGTTGTCCAGTCAGGACATGCTGCTCTCCCAAATGATTCATCATTTTCAAATCTATGGTTAAGATAGGTGCTACGTATTGGAAAAACAATGGTGGGAGAAAAAAGTTTGGCACCTCTAGCAAGGTCACATTAGTTTGTTTTATATCTTCGGACCATATTTTTTCCCGACTTTATTTGGTGCCTACAATAATTATTTAAGCCAACAAAATTTTTTTAAAACAATTTTAATTCTCTAAAATAATAATCAGTCTTCCCGTCGGAAATCATAATATTTTTTTTCCTTTATATAGGTGTCTTTGAACCTTGATTATTTGACTCATGATTGTAACCCATTGTGAGTGATCTATCAT
>JAJJMC010008838.1:284868-303691 GCA_023531435.1 Papaver californicum
TCATTTCATCGAAAATTGATTAATTGACTCATGATTTGAACCCATTGGGAGTGACCCAGTGATGTGACAACATCTTGCATGTGAGAGAGTATGTATTGAAGGATGAAAGAGAATAAGGCTGAGATGTTGCCACATGATGGGCCACTCACAATGGGTTCAAATCATGAGTCAATTAATCAGGCTTCCGTTTCATCTCCCGCTTTGTACAGCTTTAAGACTGCCAAGCTGTCAGATGTGCATCGTACACCATTTCATACATCTGATCATTATCTGGTAATATATTTGTACATTTTCTTCTCAAAATTCAAGATAAGCCTTGTACATAGAGCATCGATATGAAAACACCATTTAAGAAACTTAAACTTGAATTTGGCGAGCCCCTACGAAATCAGTTGGAGACTTAAAAAAACCATTATATCTGAATTTGTTCTCATCTTTTGCGTTTCTTAGTTAAGAGCAAGCACACACTCCTAATAATAACACTACAAACCACGACATCCTCATAATTGTTAGATACAATTATCGCATCATAAAAATAAAATTTAAATTCACGGGGCTTGATATTTAATCCACATATACAAATCCTAGTCTGATGGAGCAGAATAAGAAAAATTTGAAGACCAAATTGCATTTCCAACAACATCAATCATTCTATTAAATTCGACTATAATATTATTATATTAAATAATTCCATAGTTCAGGTGCAAAATCAAAATATGCAATTCTTCCAGAAAAATAAAGACAATCACTATTTGGTGGTTGGAATGCCACTAAACTCTAGGATGTAATGATTTTCCTTCTTACATTCTTTGAGCGACAGTGACGTATAAGTTCTCCATTCCTTGCAATTTATTTTTGTCATTTGGACCCCCCGTCAAGATTGCACGTACACAGCTCATTTATGTTTGCACCACATAAAAGCACAAAATTTTAATTCTCGTAACCGTTCAGGGAGAAACCAAAATATGTAGACTACATTGCTAACAGATGCACATTATAACTTGTAAGCGGAAATAACCAAGTCCATAATACAGTACCAAAAAAAAAAACAAAACAAAATCATTATATGCTCCACGAGATTGAAATTAGTTGGATCATAGTTTCTAAATTCTCGATCGTAAAAATCCGAAATACTTACTTCCTTGCTAACGGGTCCATCTATGAAACGAGGAGTTTTATAAAGGGATAATTGAAAAAATACCCCAAAAATACATGTCTCGTCGGAAAAATATCATGTAAAAAAAAATTATGGAAAAATGTCCTATCGTTACATTTTCCATCCATGTACCGTTAAATGGTCAAACAGTGCACACTTGACCTGTTTCACATGTGGACTTTAAGACGAAATTACCCTTTAGCCGTCCAAATCTAACCCTAGGAGACATGGAGAAATCCAAAAGTAAGGGTAATCTCGTTTTAAAACCCACATGTGAAACAGATCAAGTGTGCACTGTTTGACCATTTAACGGTACATGGATGGAAAGTGTAACGATAGGGCATTTTTCTATAACTTTTTTTTTACGGGGCATTTTTCAGACATGGTATACATTTTTAGGGTATTTTCCTAATTATCCCTTTCATAAATTGAAATGTTCATTAAAGAGCAACAAATAAAGTTCATGGATATTTTTGTGTGTTTACATTATCACATTAAGCGTGGCTTTCTTTACGTACAAAAAAATTCAATACTGTTTTTTTTTATCTAGAAAAGAAAAGGGTAAGTTATGATATTATTTTATACCTAAAGTTTATTTGATAGTTGTGGAAGTAGTGATTCAATCAAACAATTTCCCCTACATTTGGACTGAAGATCGACCCATTTATATAGTGGAGTGGAAATCTAAGTATCTAACTAGTGGACATGTGTTTTAGGGTGAAAATAAATGTAAGGTAAAATCGTATTTTGAAGTAGGTTCGAGAGATCAAGCTCGAACAAGACGAGCCTAGACCAAAAAATAGTTGTTCACTTCCTGGTCTAATTACAAAGGTGGAGAAGATTGGGTAGGTCTTATGGGAGGGAAGCAAAGAAGGTTGAAAAAATCTCAGTGTGATGAGTAATTGTAGTGTGTGATAAAGAATGGATTATCTGGGATGAATGTCTAATTCTGTATATCTTATCTCTCTTTTGTGTTAATGTTTTGAATAGATGAAGCCATCTATTTATATTTGGAAGAGACACACTGACTTCTCGTAAGTGGTGGAAGTTACAAAAGAAGTGAAGGAGTAACGATTGTGGAGATTGTAGTGGAGTCATGTCTGAAAAATAGGGAGGAATTGTATGACCACTACTCCACGTACTCTCCACTTCCCTGTAACAGTCCCACTACTTGTTACCTTCTTGTTCGTGGATGTGTCGCCACAACGCACGATTGCCGTAGACCGCCAGACCAATACCCCAATGAGAGTCCCTCCATGTGATGTATTTGATATCTCGTGGAAATAGTGGAGTCGATTAGGTCAAGCCAAGTCAATGACTTTCTAAGTAGGTGGGGCAAGTTGTGCAACTCACTATCTTGGTAATCAGACTGATTAGTGTTGAGTCTGGTAAATTTGGTGGTTATGCACCATCTTAGGAATAACATGTCGTATATTAATGGACAGATCTTAGCTTAGAAGTGACTTGGCATGAATTTGAAAGATATTCAAAGCCAAGATTGCGTAAAGATTCTTAAGGATCAGTCGTGGCGTATTTAAGAATGAAATTTTCTAGATAGCCACATAGGGCTAGCGCTGGCATTAGGCTAGCATTTGAAAGTGTGGCGCGTCCCTTGGGAACGCAGCCTGGATTTGGCTAGCACTCTGCACTAGCGCAAAGTTAGTGCTTTGAGCAAGCGCAAAAGAGTGGCACGTCCCAAAGGGACGTGGCCTAAATTAGCTAGCGCGTTAAGCGCAAAGTTAGCGCTTTGAGTAAGCGTAAAAGAGTGGCGCGTCCTCAGGGTGTAGATGGTGGATTTTTAACGAAGGATAAAATTCATCTCTACCAGTAGTAGAATCAAAGAAATAATATTGTATATGCTACTGACCTGACATCAAAAGCATAAAATTCATATTTTATATTCCGCAAGAGAATTGAAATATTGAACGCTCACTACAGGCATCTCACACTGACGCTGAGCTCTCTCTAAAAAGTGTACATATGATATTAGAGCCTCACATGGCTGAGCTCTCAATATTCTACAAACAGCATTGGTACTATACAACTCAATGCTTACTCCTCTACAATGATAGGGCAACTCATAGATGAATTAATCAATGGTATAGAACGATATTATCCTCATAATATCACTGGTGCTGATCGTAATTCTCCCATAGATGATTTCTGACTATACAGAATAAACATTCAGAACACCTCTTTGTTCCTGGGTGGATGTCAATGCTTCTAGATGTATACACACTAGTATAGAGTAACTTAATTCTCTTTATATTCGCTGGTTGAATATTTAGAGTGACTTTACATTAATATTCAAATTCTAATTGAATAATATTGATTTATCATAACGTATAACAAGCTGTGCACGGATGTATTAAGTCGAAACATCACATCTTCGTGAAATCACTAAGTCGTCGTCGCACCAAATGCAAATCTAAAAGTCCAATAATGATTGGTTGATCTTCAATAACGCATTCCCAATGTTGGTTGCATTAAAAATCCCAATATTGGTCGAAACATAACCAAATCATAACATTGGTTTCTGACACATCATCATAATCATATTATAAAAACGTGACAATGGGTGTGGAATGAGGCAAAATATTCTAAACAACATATATTCCCCTATATGTCTACTGCGGCATACTAAAAGGGCATCCCATTCCGAATAACAGTCTAGGAGATATGATTTAAGCCCTAGAGAAACTACAAGCTGAAAACTGTTAGAATTTTAGTTAAAAGTTCCTGGAAGGTTAGGGTGTGTTTGGCACTGTTTTATAAATCTGTTTTCCGTTTTATAAAACAAAGAAAACAGAAAACGCAAGAAAACGTGTGTTGTAGCTATGATTTTCGAAAACGTTTTCTGTCTGTTTTTTGTTTCCGAAAACAAAATAATAAAAACGATCATTTATCGTTTTCTTTTTTTCTTTCTTCTTCAAAAACTAGCAGAGAGGCGATCTTTCATAGGCTTACAAGTATGAAAGATATGTTAATATCTTTTTGGACTGATTAAGTTATGAATACCTATTTCAATTTTGTACCAAATTCTAGGGTTTTCAATTTCTAGGTATTAATATGTATTTTAATTTCTGGGTTTTTCTTGATGAATAGAGATATTTTCAAGTTTCATTGGGGTTTTCTTATTTGGATTTATCTTATACTGTTAATTTTGTTGCATTAAAATTGTAAGTTGATTGATTTTACATAATTCTGAGCTTAGGTTTTATATAGTATATATTGCATAGAACAAAAGATGCTTCTGCAACAAGTGATGATAATGTAGATAATGTCCGCACGTGGCCACAATATATTGTGGACAACTTTGTTCAATTGGTTCATGATTAAGCCAAAAATGGGTTACAAACCACTACATTGAAGAAAAAAAATGGGCAGAAATAGACAATGTTATCTTTACTAAGTTTGGTAAGAGATACACCATTCCAAAGTTGAAATCTAAATTTAATAGACTGCGTTATACTGCATAGGGAATTTCCAAGGCTAGTGAGTAATACCGGTATGGGTTCGGATCCAGCAGCAAACACGTTCACCGCAAGTGATGATGCTTGAAAACGTTACTTGAAGGTAGTGCGCAGAAATGTTTATACTTAACGAATCATCTTTACTTTATACATAAATGGGTAAAGAGTATAATATATGTATAATATTCCCTAAGATTTTCAGACAATTACTACATGAATGGGGAGATATTCAATAGCACAACAACATCCGGGAGTATGTCTAATGCATCAACTTGGTCTCCTCCTGACTCGGACATCGAAAAAGACATAGAAACAAAATTTCTTAGCAAAGGGGTACATGTAGAACCCGCTAGCTCTCACCCTGCATCACACACACAATCAAACGTACAAAGATGTGTTTTAGAACTTCATGTTGATCTTCCACAACGAAAGGTGACTAAATCATCAAGGCTTGATGATGCACTTGTAGCATGGACTGCAAATCTTAAAGCTAAAGCTGAAGTTACAAAAGTAGAGGATGACCGTAAGAAGAATAAAGAAGTAAAATCTCCTTGATGTACTGAGATATCATCTATTGAAGATTGTGTCGAGATATTGGAAAACATGGAAGGAGTGGACGATGATGTATATCTCAAAGCCATTGACAAGTTCACAAACCCTGACTATCGGAGGATCTTTAGGAAAATGAAAGAGTCGAGAAGAATTATGTGGCTTAAGAATTTGTAATCGCTTGTTTTTAGAATGTGAACTTGGTTGAGTGTTGTTAATCTGAACTTGGTTGAGTGTTGTGATTTAGAACTTGAAGTTATATTGTGGCACATTAATATTTATCTTAATGTGAGCTTGGTTTTATGGGATCTGCTTATTTTGATAGTAAATAGTAATAGGTTTATGTTACTGTTAGTAAAAGTTGCTTTATTATTGTTATTTGATGTTCTTGTCAAGTTAACAGGTTCTCGATGCTTTGATTTTTAAGGGAACACTGATTTCTTTTGGAAAATATTGGTTCTACCTACCCTGTGTAATAACAATCGTATGTGTTAAATATTGCACTGATGGCTAGTATGAGTTCATATCTTTGTTTATTAAGATTGTTTTCTCACTAATTTAAATATTTCTTCTCAAGTACCAAGAATCCTTATTAAGAGTGCAGTATTAAGATGGAATCCAGTGATACAAATTCATCAAGTGACTCATCCTCGGACTCGGAAGACTCATTTATGGAATTTCTTATGGTTATATAGTTGCATAAGCGTTATATTAAGATACCGACGATGACGTCAATGTTTAGTGGGCAAGAGTCTTTATAGAATTTCTTATGGTTATAGAGTTGCATAAGCGTTATATTAAGATACCAACGATGACGTCAATGTTTAGTGGGCAAGAGTTTATTTTAGAGTTGCTTAATGAAAATCCAAGAAGAATGTACAACTTGTTGAGAATGAATCCTTCTACATTTATGCTGCTATACTCAACTTTGAGGACCAATGACTTATTACAAGATGATAGATCGTTAAGTGTCGAGGAGGCGGTCAGAATATTTTTGGCCACTGTTAGTCAATCAAAATGCAATAGAGTAATTGCGGAGATGTTTCAACATTCGAATGGGACCGTATACATGCACTTTAAAAAGGTTTTTAAAGCATTATGTCCCCTGGATGCTTCATAATTAAACCTCCCAATATGGATGAGATACCTCCAGAGATTACAACAAATCCTAAATTCTATCCATGGTTTTTGGTATGACTCTTGTTCCCATTTTACTTGTTAATTTATCTTATATGCACTAATAAGAATTTTGTTACCGGTATAGCAAATAAGAGTTTCCGAAATCAGAATTAAATGGTTTCCTATTCTAAATTGAACTATCTAAATTGAACTATCTGTTCAACTATAAATATATGTTGGTGGATTCTTTTTTATCTTCAATCTGAATTTTATCCCGTAGCTAGTTAGTTTCAGAAAAAGATGGTATATTTTGGAAAAAAATTACATTTTGTGAATTGATATGACTTTTGAATATGACCAGTGTAATGGATAACCAGAAGAAGCTAACTTAGATGTAACTGTCTCGATTGATGGGAGTTGTATACTAGTTCAGTAGTTTTACGCCAGAAGATACTACCTCTTGGGAGTTTTTTTTATTAGGTGTACCACTGGCTAGTCTGACTTGGAGATAATATCAAGTTAGATTTCTTTTCTTTGTTTACATACATAATATTTCTATTCAAGCATTTGTTCGAGATGATTATTCCTTCACCTTGTTAGTGTTTCATTTGACCAATGTTTTTTGCTCTTTTAAAAAAAGCAGGAACTGCCATAAATGAACTTTTTGCTGTTGTTTTTTATTTTTCTTGAACAAATATCTAGGGCTCAAATATCATGAGGTGTTTTACAGGATTGTGTTGGTGCTATTGATGGAACCCATATCAGTCATTTGCGAGGCAGAAAGGTTCAAATCACGCAGAACATTATGTGTGCTTGCTCGGATATGTTGTTCATATTTTTATATACGGGATGGGAAGGAACATTCAATGACGGAAGAGTAATCATGGATGCCATATCGAATGAAGAAAATAAATTTCCAATGCCTAAAGAAGGTATTGAATACATATTACTATAGTTCATGTTAACTTACATTTAATAGTTCAAATATGTTTGTTGAATTGATGAAGTTATCAACGGCTAATGTGAATGTAGGAAGGTATTATGTTGTTGACTCCGCTTACACAAACATGCTTGGGTTTCTCACACCTTACCGTGGAGAGCGGTATCAATTGCGTGATTTTAGGGGGAAATTCGACATGCAAAGGGTCCTATGGAAATATTCAATCATAGTCACTCCTCTTTACGTAATGTTATTGAACGTTGTTTTGGAGTGTTGAAGAGTCGGTTTCCGATTTTGAAATGCATGCCAAATTATCCACTTCGAAGACAACGACTCATTCCCGTAGCATGTTGTACTTTACACAACTTCATCCGTTTGAATTCAAGGAATGATGAATTATTTTAGTCAATTTATGACGGAGGATCTCATAGTGGCCGATGAAGAAGGCACAAGTACTAGTCATGAAAGCACATCAATTGACATTGATGTAAGTGCGACGAATATTGAGTTAATGAACAATGTTAGAGATGACATAGCAGGGACAATGTGGCTTTATAATCAACGTCGACATGACCACCAACGCGCTTAGCTTGTACAAATATAAAGTTGTTATAATGTGTGAAGTACTTTTGCAAGCTTATAACTAATTTTGATTTATTTTGAAAAAGGCTTATAACTAATTTTTGAATTGTTAGTTTTAACTTATAACTATTTTTTTTGGAAAATGTGTTTTTGAAAACAGTTCTACCAAACAACTTTTTAAATTATTAGGAAATGAAAACAAGGAAAAGGAGTATGTTTTAAAAACACTAGAAAATGATTTTTAAAAACAGTTTTATAAAATGGTACCAAACACGCCCTTACTGTCAGAAATTGGGGCTGATCATCAAAAACGGTCATCGTATGAAAAATATACAACGTTTTTACTAAAGGACGTCATATCTGAAATTTTCAGGCATAAGGGCTAGCACCCATGGATGTAAATAACAATAATGCTCTTCGAACTAAAGCATCGAAGAGCAAAGCTTTAAGGAGCAATAGCTTTACAGAGCAAATAAGAGAAGGACATAAAAAATAATAATAAGAAAATAGGGAGATTGTGGGACAGGTGCCAACTGGACGGCCAGCTAGCCTCCCTTGGCCGGTCCCTACTCCCATATTTTCTCCAAACTTTTATTATTTTCATTTTTAGGGTTTCCTTGTTTTATTGAAACTCTTTAGCTCTTTCTACAAAAGCGTAGAATCTCATGCTTCAAAGGCCATAGCTCTGCAAAGCTATATAGATGGTCCCGCAAGCATTTAATTAAAAGATTATTGTTTTAATATTCCTAAATTTTGGTCTTCACATCAACTGGCTTTTCAACCAAATTCTCTCATATAGATATTATCAAAATATTGCTAGATAGACGACATGATACGCGAAGCATAGTCCCGCTGACTACCAAATTCGTGCTTAGTCCTTGGTTTTACCCTTGACCGGTCCCACTTTGGTCGGTCCTCCTTCTCTGGGATTTTCCCTCTTTTCTAGTGGTCTCTTCACTAGTCCCTCATCTACCGTTGGTTCATCTGCCATTTGGTTCATCTACCATTGGTCCGTCTGCCATTTGATTCATTTGCCATTGAGCTCGTCTGTCATTGGTCCATCTGCCATATTAGGATTTACTATTTTGATTGGTCCCGCTACCAATATTTGAAATAACTTCAATTATCTTACTCTGATGAGGCTAAATATTATTACGATCGTTAGCACTCACACGAGTTGATGCTCACACGACTTGGTGCTCGCACGACCTAGCGCTCATGCGACTTGAAGCTCGCAGACTCAGTGCTCATACGAATTCGCTCATGTAAATATACACATCTCTGATCAATCTATTAATCTCATTAGACCTATGCTTATTAATTCAACAAGATCATCAAGTATTATTGCTCCTCAATTGACACAATGATACACCACAACTACCAATGTCAATATCGATCAGACTCTCGTCTACGATCTATTAAGCACCACTGCTTGTTTCAGCACACAACTGGTGTTTGTCCAACAATGATTCAATATGTTAGACTCATCAATATGCTAAGACTGACAGTCTAGCTAGGTTAACAACTGACCAATTAATACATGTCTATAAAATAGACTTAACCATGCTCGAGATATCAATTATGTCACATTGGGGGATATGCACTAGGGTTTTGGTCTGGCGGCCTATAACACGTGTGGTATATGATACACCCACGACGAGAAAGTATAAAAGTCGTATCGGAAGTTGAAGGAGTGAAGGGAATAGTGACCGCACAAGTGTCATATCCCACTAACACGATGGAGTCGGTTTTCACCATAATTTCCACTTCTCTACTCTTTCACTTTTCTGCAACTGTCACCACTTATGAGATTAATGTGTTAACTTTTTTCGCTATAAATAGGTTCTTCAACCTATCGAAAAAAAGACAAGAGTTTTACCTCACAAGAACTTGAATGATCACAGATCTATCATCTTTGAGACTCTCATAAAGCTCACTTTTATTTTCACAGAAGTTTAACACGTCTCATCATCATTGATATTCAATCTCCTTGATCTCAATACTTTATTTGCTTCCCTCTTTACACATCAACCCTTCTCCTTCCTTTGTAACTGAAACGAAATTGGAACACTCATTTCTTGATTTAGGATAATTTCGTACAAATTGGTCACTCAAATCTTAAAATTCCTTATACAATACAAATGTTTGGTGCTTAAGCGATTTGGTCTTTAGTCGATTTGCCCTTCAAGCGATTTGCCTCGACCGGCATAACTTGATCTTTTCTCTGACTAACATTAATCTTTTTCACCGTTTTTCCTAATTTACCCTCAAATCGTTGTTACCCACAAATATTTTGGCGACCACAGTGGGAGATTAATCTCTCAGTTTCAGTTTCTCAATTTCCTTAATTTCAAGATGGTTGATCTTAGGTCGGGATCAGTAACCACTCCTGACGTGAATTCCACCAGTACCAGTAATGGTGGAATTCCGGATAACAATCCTCTAGGTACCATCGGTGACAATGTTAGTCATCTTCCATTTGAGTAACACACTGAAGAAGCAAGAATGAACAAACTCCTCCAACCATTGTCGATTTAATGCAGACACATGAAACCCTTTCCAGGACTCAAACAGGGATATATGCAACTCAGAAGGAGGTCCTCACCTTTCTCAAGACCCTTACAGAGAAATTAACACCAACAGAACAGACTTGAAATACTTCTAAAGCAACTACTAAGGCCAACACATCAAGGGGTCATGCTCAGGACGATGATGAAATTCACATTGTTCCTAACCCAGTACTGGAGAGGATCCATTAACCCAATTTTGTTACTCGTGAGGACTTAGGACTTCTTCAAGTTGCAAGAAGGAAGATTCGTCACCAATTTATCAACACGGTCCTCCATGTTATTCTGAAATTCAAAGAATTACTCTGTCTAAGGGATATTCCTCTCCCCCATTCTCACTTTATGATGGAACAGGAAATACTCGTGAGCATATTTCACGATTTCTGGAAGCATTAAGGGAACATGAGTACAATCATATGTTGCGTCTGAGAGTGTTTTCTAAATACCTCACTGGAAGAGCGTACACATGGTACAACAACCTTGCTCCCAACAACATTTTTAACTGGTGTGAAATGGTTAATGCTTTTTAAAGGAAATACTTATTTGTGTCTGAACAAGTCACATTATCAGACTTGGGAAGGATGTTTCAGCGATTTAATGAATATCCTAACGATTATGTGAAGCGGTTCAGGGTCCAAGCACTAGACTGTCATGATCCAAAAGTGAATGAGATGCCATTGGTGGAACTATGTATCAACGGCATGATACCGATTTATTGTGCCTTACTAGATAATATGCGCTTTTAAACATTTTCTGAATTGCATGAGGCTGCCAAGAGATTGGCCACGATTGCACTTGCCCTGTTAGAAAAATCCAAACTTGCTATGAATGAAGAAGCCTGGGAGACTCGTAGTAACAGATGAATCACCAGCAAGAAAGTCAAACATGTAACTGTCTATAGGTGTTATCATTGAAGGAAACAAAATGAAATCTCCACCTCTACAAGGACAACAACGACAAAGGATGACCCCAAATTTTTTGGTTTTCCTTTCCTGATCAAATCTCTAGAGGCATGGACTCGTTATGGCATTATAAAATTATCTCATGTCTGGTAGCATATCCAAGTGAGTTACACTTGGGGACTGAAGGCTCTCCGCTTCTGAAGAATAGATGCAACCACCTCTTTCAATCAGGAGGTTTGACCAAGGGTACTAGTGACAAGATTGTCCATATCAAAACTCATATCATATGAGGTAACGCCCACATCCCACCTTCACCTCTTTCGTAATAGAGCCTTATCGCAGGAAGATAGAGGTTGGAGATAGCTTATCACAATGTTTATGGGAGCACGAAGCCCTAATACCTCTGTCAACGCCTGAGGAAGATGCAACATCATTCATTCGTGGATGTCACGAACCCATTCAATATCTCTTTGTCTACTAGGCTAGTGGAACCTGTTTTCAATGATGAATAAATCAAAGCATCATCAACAGAACCTCTCTATATCACAACTTCCGCACGACTGAGAAACTTCCTCTCGTCACCGATCACATCCAGAGTGGAGACTGTATTGTTGTTGCTGTTATCCGCCTCAACAACATCAATTCCCCGATGAGGACACTTCATATTAAGGTCATAATGTTCAGCAGTATTCAAGTTGTACTCCCAATCAAAGAGTACACCTTCACTAATGGCACCTCTAGCTTCAGTACGCGTATCATTGACAACATGCAACACTATTTCTACTCGCCTTGCCAGAAAATAAGGATGATGAACCAACTAGTTCTTGGTGGAAAGGGATCATTGGATGAAGGATCAAAGACTACGTCGATTATCATAGCTTCATCTCTTTTGGTCTCTAGAGAAACTCCATCCGCGGTGGTCTCAGCATCAACAACGGTCTTAGGAGCAACATCATCATGATCGGCTTCATCAACTGTCTATTCTCTATAGCCTCGGTCTGGAAGTATTACTCGATGGATCATACTTTTCCAAGCACTAAGTATTTGTATCAAGGCGAGTGGACATGAAAATTTATTAATATAAACTCTTCTCAAAGCTTCAACGACAGACAAGCACAAGTCAAAGTCTTCTACAAGATGTTCCCATGACCTCTACAGATGAAATATAACACACTTCAGGTCATTGATTCATAAAATATGTACCAATGGGTGAGGAGTGGGACAATGCTTCCTTAATAAAAGATGTTCGTCTATGTCTTTGCTACAACATGCCAAAAGGGCGCATCAATCGGACATATGAGCAGAGAGATATTGCTTCTACACTCAAGTCCATGGAAGTTGGAAATTTGCACGGGATTATAAGTTGTAAATGTGCACGCATGGTTGACTAACGTAGACAACTCCATATCGAATGATTCTTTTCGCATATGATAGATTAATCTCTTAGCTTCAAAAGATGGGATCAAGCACCGAATTCCAGCATCGTATGAAGTTTCTACAACTTCTAGAGTGAAGGACATGCAAGCAGAAATTTCTAGAAGGGATTCATAACCTTCACAGTCCATCGACGTCCACTTAGGTCTTTCCACCAAGTCCTTCACCTAGGAATCTCTACCTAGGCCCACCTAGGTCTTTCTACCAAGTCCTTTACCTTGCTTGCCAGAAAGAGAAAAGAGGGAAGAGAAAGAACGAAAAAGAAGTTGATGATATTGGGGACTGACAGTTCACTGACCATAACGATCTGCTTCACATCCCGGGAGCACGTGATGGGACCGCCTATGCTAACCACCCATCACCAAGGATATTCTACAACTAGGATAAACCAACATGGTCTTTGCATAATTCACTCTTGAGAGCAACCTCAGTCATGGTCCCATGACCCATAAAGTTTCCGAAGTAATGTTTCTACACCTCACAGAAGCAAAGATGGTACTGCAAGCACCACATTCATACATTAAACAATAAGTTCATAACACAATTGAACCAACTACATGAAAATCCTTCATCAAACATCCAAAGCAACAAGCAAAAGGTCCAAAGACTTAAAAAGACGTTTCTGCATCAAGCTCGTTAGGTATAATTCTGTACTGTCCTGTAAAAAGTCGAAATATGGGAGCAATTGTTGAAAATATATGGATGATTTATATACCATACTCTTCATATGGATGTCATCTACAACATATCAAAATCTCACATCAATCGGATAAATGAGCTAAGAGATATGATCGAAACGGTAAACTATCTAACAACTGAAAAGTTCCTGAATTCTTCCCAACTGTTTATTGTTTCGTCTTATTGAGGCCCTTAATTAACTCAAAACTCAAATCCCTTCTCTTAGAGAGATATCGCATCTCCTGGTCATAAAAATTTTGGTGTAGATCATCGAAAACGGACTTCGTATGAAGATTTTACGGCATTTTCAATAAAGGCCCTCAATCTGGATTTTTTTGAGACGAATTATAATGAAATTCTTCATTCATTCGCATAAATTTTCATCCAGTCCACCATTGAGGGACAATTTTATGTTATTATGAATATAATACAAGATGAACACTCACTTGGGGTGCTCCCCAAACCATTCGGGGAGTTGGAATTGTTGTTATTGTGATTGAAGTTATTATCCTCTTCGCCTAACTTGGAATCATGTCGACTCCCATCCTCGTATTATGAAGATACGTGAGGTCCATAATTACTTTGATTATTAGTAAGAGTCTCTTCCTAGAAACAAAAACAACAATGCATATTCATGTTCCGTTCAAGATTATCATAAACTAGCCAGACGATGCTCTTTCAACCTTGCTAATTCTACTTCACCGGTCGTTGCTCCTTAGGCAATCACTCGACATCAATATAACCTCAAGCTGACTACGGAGCTTTTGACTATCACACTGAACTTGTGCCCAGTCTGTAAATATATAAATACATATATAATATTAGAGTCTCACCCGGCTGAACTTTCAATAGTTTATATGAATATATATAATTAGTATTGTACGAATGAGTGCTTACTCATCTACCCGGGTAGAAGCAAATTGATTGGACAACTCCTAGATGTATTGCACACTAATATAGATCATTATTGTCCTCAGAATATCACTGGTACTTATTGCTATACTACCAGATATTCTATGACTGTACATAATATTCAGAACATACTCTTGTGACATTCTCTTCCTTGGCCTTGTTCTTGAATAACAAAATTCCTAGATAGATCGTCTATTAGTATAGAACGATTTGAACCTAGCTCCTAGATAGATTGTCCAATAGTATAGAGCAAATCAAACTTGTTCCAGGTGCAATGGTTCCACAGATGAATCCCTTGAACACGCTCCATATACACATATCAATATTAAGACTCATATTGGGTCATATTGATTCATTATTGTATTTACAGTTTCTATATAGACCTTCAATACTTGAAGTCTATTTATCAATAGTGCAATACTGAACTCATCCATGATCACTCTCTGCTGAGTTGCATGGATCTACTATTGTTCTATATTTATTAAGTCTCATATTAAGCAATATTGAACTTGTCTCAAGTCGCATAACTTCCACAGATGGATTCCTTGAAATTTTTTTGTATCAATGCTTAGATTTTAATCATCATTGTGTTCAGCGGCACTACTGCCTCAACACTCATCTTCGTGTTCGGCGGCACAATGCCTCAACACTCATCTTCATGTTCGACGTTACAACTGTCTCAACACTCATATTAACGTTCTGACGGCAGCATTGCCTCAACACTCTCTACAACCAACTATTGTCCCAAAGACCTTCTCGTTGTTGTTACGGTATAAGAATGCTCCAAGTACCTATTACAATTACAGAAAGAGCAAAACTTGCTTAAATAAAATAATAATAAATAAATATTATTCCAACTGGACTTAGCCTGAAGTGGATTTGTTCCTTCTGCTATGCTAGTCCTACCTAGTCATGCTTCATCAATCCGAGCTCCTCAGATGAAGCTCTCTACGCCAATTCCACCTCACATATCATACTCCTTCAACGATTGATTCGACATCATTAGAGCATGATCAAATCAGAATCTCTGGTAAAATCTAACGATTAAGCTCATTTATTTTATTTTGCTTATGTTAGTAAAAATCACCATTTAATGCTTACTGCGGCACATTACTGTACCACACTAAGTAAGGGACTTAATGTAGATGGTGGATTTTTAACGAAGGATAAAATAGTAAAATTATCTCTACCCAGTAGTAAAACCAAAGAAATAATATTGTATATGCTACTGAGCTGGCATCAAAAGAATAAAATTCATATTTTATATTCCGCAAGAGAATTAAAATAATGAATGCTCACTACAGGCATCTCACATTGACCCTGTACTCTCTCTAAAAAATATACATATGATTTTAGAGCTTCACCTGACTGAGATCCCAATATTCTACAAACAACATTGGTATTGTACAACTCAATGCTTACTCCTCTACAATGATAGAGCAGTTCCTAGATGAATTTATCACCAGTATAGAGTGATATTATCCTTATAATATCACTGGTGTTGATCGTAATTCTCCGTCGGATGCTTTCTGACCATACATAATAAACATGCAGAACACCTCTTTGTTCCTGAGTAGATGTCAATACTCCTAGATGTATTGCACGCTAGTATATAACAACTTAATTTCTATTTATATTCCCTGGTTGAATATTTAGAGTGACTTTACATCAATATTCAAATTTTATTCGAATAATATTGATTTATCATATTGCATAACAAGCTATGCACGGATATATTTAGTCGAAACATCACATCTTTGTGAAATCGCTAAGTCGTCGTTGCACCAAATGCAAATCTAAAACTCCAATAATGATTGGTTGAGCTTCAATAACGCATTCCCAATGTTGGTTGCATTAAAAATCCCAATATTGGTCGAGACATAACCAAACTCTAACATTGGTTTCTGAACATCATCATAATCATCTTATTAAAACGTGACAATGGGTGTGGAATGAGGCAAAATATACTACGATATACTAAAAGGGCATCCCATTCTGAATAATGGTCTAGGAAATATGATTTAAACCCTAGACTAACTACAAGATGAAAACTGTCAGAATTTCAGTTAAAATTTCCTGGAAGGTTACTGTTTGCTTTGTTTGACGACCGAAAGGAGCTCAAAACCTAAATACTTCTGCTTAAAGATATAGCCAGCGATTTCAGGATTCCAAATTGGGATTGATCATTAAAAACGGACATTGTATGAAGAATCTACATCGTTTTTACTAAATGATGTCATATCTGAAATTTTCAGGCATAAGGACTAGCACCCATGGATGTAATTAACAATAATGCTCTTCGAATGCTTCGAATAGCAAAGCTTTAAAGAGAAAATATTTAAGGAACAATAAATTTAAAGATTAAATAAGAGAAGGACATAAAAATAATAAGAAAACAGGAAGATTGTGGGACTGGTGCCAGCCGGACGACCGACCGGCCTCCCTTGGCCGGTCCCTACTCCCATATTTTATCCAAACTTTTATTATTTTTATTTTTAGGGTTTCCTTGTTTTATTGAAACTCTTTTGTTCTTCTTACAAAAGCCTAGATTCTTATGCTTCAAACATCATAGCTCTGCAGAGCTATATAGAATGGTCTCGCTACCATTTAACTAAAAGGTTATTATTTAAATATTCTCTAAATTTTGGTCTTCACACTAAATTCTCTCTTCTAAATGTTATCAAAATATTGCTAGAGAGACGACATGATTCGCGAAGCATAGTCCCGCTGACTACCAAATTCGTGCTTAGTCCTTGGTCTTACCCTTGACCGTTTCCACCTTGGTCGTTCCTCCTTCTCTGGGATTTTCCCTCTACACTAGTTGGTCTCTTCACTAGTCCCTCATCTACCATTGGTCCGTCTGCCATTTGGTTCATCTACCGTTGATTCGTCTGCCATTTAGTTCATCTGCCATTCAGCTCATATGTCATTGGTCCATCTGCCATATTAGGGTTTACTATTTCGATTGGTCCCGCTACCAATATTTGAAATAACCTCAATTTGTCTAACTCTAGTGAGGCTAAATATTAATACAATCGCTAGCACTCGCGCAAATTGATGCTCACACGACTTGGTGATCGCACGACCTAGTGCTCACGCGACTTGAAGCTCGCACGACTTGGGGCTCGAACGACTTGATGTTCGCACGACTCAGTGCTCATACGAATTCGCTCATGTTAATATACACGTCTCTATCAATCCACTAATCTCATTAGACCTATGCTTATTAATTCAACAAGATCATTCGAGTATCATTGCTCCTCAGCTGACACAATGATACACCACAACTACTAATGTCAATATCAATCAGACTCTCTACATTTACGATCTATTAAGCATCACTGCTTGTTTCAGCACACAACTGTTGCTTTGTCCATCAATAAGTCAAATATGCTAGACTCATCAATATGCTAAGACTGACAGTCTAGCTAGGTCAACAACTGACCAATTAATACATGTCTATAAAATAGACTTAACCATGCTCGAGATGTCAATTATGTCACATGAGGGGATATTCACTAGGGTTTTGGTCTGACGACCTACAATACGTGTGGTATAACAATATACCCACGACCGGAAAGTATAAAAGTCGTGTCGGTGGTTGAAGGAGTGAAGGGAATAGTGGTCGCACAAGTGTCATATCCCACTAACACGATGGAGTCGGTTTTCACCATGATTTCCACTTCTCTACTCTTCCACTTTTCTGCAACTGTCACCACTTACGAGATCAATGTGTTAACTTCTTTCGCTATAACCTATCGACAAAAGACAAGAGTTTTACCTTACAAGCACTTGAATGATCACATATCTATCATCTTTGAGACTCTCATAAAGCTCACTTTTATTTTCACAGAAGTTTAACACGTCTCATCATCATTGATTTTCAATCTCCTAGATTTCAATAATTCTCTGCTTCCCTCCCTACACATCAACCCTTCTCCTTCCTTTGCGACTGAAAAAAAATTGGAACGGTCATTTCTTGATTTAGAATACTTTTGTATAGATTAGTCTCTCAAATATTAAAAGTACTTATACTGTACAAATATTTGGTGCTTAAGCGATTTGGTCTTTAGTCGATTTACTCTTCAAGCGATTTTCCTCGACTGGCATAGCTTGATCTCTCATTTGCTCTGACTAGCATTAGTCTTCTTCACAATTTTTCTTTATTTACCCTCAAATCATTTTTACCTACAAACACAAGGACGTGACCTAAATTGGCTAGTGCATTTAGCGCAATGGTATGACGCATCCTCAGGGACATGGCCTAACTTGCTAGAGCTGAGCGTAAAGGAGTGGCACGTTCCTAGGGACGTGGCCTGTGTTGTTAGCGCTGAGCGCAAAGGGATGGCGGGTCCCCAAGGGACGTGGTCTAAATAGCTAGCGTTGTTGACGCTTTAGGTATGGCATGTCCCAAAGGGACGTGGCTTAAATAGCTAGTGATGTTGGCGGTTTAGGTATGGCATGTGATGTAGTTTTGAAAGTGGTAAATAAGGTGATCGTTTCTCGAACTT
>JAJJMC010008838.1:308985-371882 GCA_023531435.1 Papaver californicum
ACCAAAATCAGATAGCTTAGCCTATGAGAGAATGAACAAGAGTTACCGTTGATCCCTATGTAGATAATGCCCTCTCCCATACTTAAAATCAT
The DNA here is from genome assembly GCA_023531435.1 of Papaver californicum. Taxonomy (NCBI): domain Eukaryota; kingdom Viridiplantae; phylum Streptophyta; class Magnoliopsida; order Ranunculales; family Papaveraceae; genus Papaver; species Papaver californicum. The sequence continues at coordinate 309,078 of JAJJMC010008838.1, forward strand.
AAGATGACTCCGACTTTCATGTTTGTTGAGGATAGTGCTTCCACTGACGTTATTATGCAGAATAAAAACGCAGTGAGAGTGTGCCCGTCGAGTATCCTAATGCGGGTGTTAGTGTTGACTTCCGCCTCAGTAGGCTCTTCTTTGGTACTTATGTATTGGGGGATTTTTTGTTCCATCCACCTATGTCGAATTATATACGAAGATATGGAAGAAGTTTGGCCACTTCTCTGTAGATAATTACAGGAATTACAGAGCTGTAGAACGAGACATGTCCAGCTTGTTGCCAATCATACAGGAGATGATCTCTCTTCCTCAAAATGAAATTTTCTTATGTAGTCCTTAAGAAATGGGAGGAAGCTGTGAATAACGCCGAGAGCTCTGTTCTTAACATCATATAGGTCCATCACCGTCTGGTTGCCATGTGAAAGCATTTTGCTGAAGTAGGTGAACTTGCTAGTCTGGAGACAGTGACTAAGGCTAATTTTTTTTAAAAAAGGATTTCTCGAGAATTGGAGCTTGCGCTGAATCTCTTTGAAGAATGAAAAAATAGTACTTTGTAGGGACTGAGCCAGTTTTTAAGGGTAGATTTATACTTTTATGAAGCACATTTATGACTTTTCTTTTGGGATTTTGAGTAGATAGGTTTTTGACAAGTGAAGAGAGCGACTCTTTTTTTTTAAAATGAATAATGATATTTTAATTGATTGATAAACATGAAAACCTAACTATAAATGCAAAAATATTGCAGTCATTTAGGAGGAAATACAAATATTGTATCAAAATAGGAAAATATCTAAAATATAATGGTGAAGCATTCAGGCTTTGCAGGATTCGAGCCACTTGTCGTGAATTACCATTCATTTTGGATAGTCCGTGTTTGTGAGCTTGTAGCGACCACCTATCATAGCCTCAGTAATTATGTAAGGTTATTCTTCAATAGTTAGAGGAACTAATGCAAGAGGGTGTGTACTCTTAGTAATTTTTAGGACTGTGTCCCTAATTTGAAAGGGTTTAGATTTTAGCATCTCGCCTGAAGAGCCTTCTTTTGGGGCGTCTAAGAGTTGCTGATAACGCCTCTTCCCATCATCAGTAAAAGTAATTTTCAAACACTTCATAAAGTATTGAAACGATCAGCTTCCCATTTGCATCTCCTAGTCGTTACATGGTTATCTTCTAGGTGTTGTCTTCGAGTTCTGGCAGGGCAGGGGCTGACTGACTGCAAAGGAGTTTGAGTAGTGGGACTTACTTGGTCGAGTTTTAAAGTTCAAATTGAAACTCCAAGCTTCGTGAGGGGTCCCCAACCACATTTGTTTGCGTCGACCATGTCTCCCAAATCTTGGCCCGAGTATGAGCATCTTCTGTAAGGAACAAACGTTTTCCAGTCATAACATGATTCAGCGCAGCAAAGATATCCTCGTTTTGTCCCTTTAAGAAGTAGATGAGCTTGCACATGTGTTCAATCAGGGATTGAGCTGTCTGACTGATCGTTTCCCTAGAGAGAGTGATGTTCCTAACATGAAGAGGATTCTTGTGGAATCCTTCAAATTACAGTTGTAACTCCCCTTATTCCATCTTTTCTTTGAAGATACATTTTAGATTGTTGCACTTGCTGGTTGGATAACTGACATATTGGTGATAATGACAGTATTTTAGATTCTGCTACTTGTTGGGCCATAGGGGGTCTTCGTACGGGTGGTAATTGAATGGTGTCATCTCCTATCCAAGCTTCGAGTAGTTTGAGCACTTCTTTCATCGGAATCGGGAAATCCGGGAACATGACGTTCAGCTTCGTATCTTGCTCATGTTGTCGTTGTAACTGTTGTTGTTGTTGTCGTGGAGCATTGGTCGTGTCTTGAGATAGAGTCGATCTTCGAGCGGGTGCTGGCGCGAGACCGAATTAGAAGAAAAGTGATTAGTCTGTGACTCTGGTTAAGATGAAACTTTCCTTTTCGATCCCTCGCTACTGACAGCACCGATTGATGGTTGAACAATATATGGTTTGTTGACTAGCCGTCTAATCCCGCATATGTCTCCATGATTTTCCTATTTTGCAGGTCTGGTTCTCTCTAACAAGACATGAGCAGTTTTGGAAGATCGCTTCGTGGCTTCGTGCAATTCAGAGAAAGTCTGGAAACACAAATTTTCTAAAAGAGTACGACAGAAAAGGATCATACCATTAATGCGTTCTACTAGTTGATGCTCTGTCATATTTGGATCATGACAGTCCAGCGCTTGAATTCTGAATCTCTTCACGTAACCATTGGGATGCTCGTTGTTCCTCTGGAAATATTCTTCCCAAGTTTGATAGGGTAATTTGCTCGGAGACAAAGAAGTATTTCTTGTAGAAAGTATTGATCATTTCTCCCCAACTGAAAATATTGTTGGGAGCAATATTGTTGTACCATGTGTAGGCTCTTCCAGTGAGGGACTTTGAAAACTCATTAAGACGTAACATATGATTATATTCATGTTGCCAGAGCGATTCTAAGAATCGAGAGACATGTTCACGGGTGTTTCCAAAATCATATAACGAGAAAGCAGGAAAGGAGTAACCTCTTGGTAGTGGGACTCTTTGAACTTCTAGAGGGTAAGGAGGATGTTGCTGATGAAGTGGGGATGAGTCTTCCTTGCCATTATTCCAGAGGAATCTCTCTAACTCTTCGCGAGTAACAAAGTTGGATTTTTGGTTCCTCTGTGGTGATCGGTCAGTGATAACATGAACTTCATTGTCCTTTTGAGTTCTTGATGTCCCTGAATCAGTGGTCGTCGTGAGGTTGGTCCTGGTTTGTTCAGTCAGGCAGTAGCGTTTCTGTAAAAAGAATTGCTCTGTTAAAGTCTTTAGACAAGCGAGTACCTCTTTCTGAGTGGTAGCCATGTCCACCTGTGTTCTGGTAAGAACTTCTTGCCTCTTCATCAAATCGACAATGTTGGGTGGCATTTGGGAACTCTTAGCATTTTCAGCCATCTTTTCACTATGAGAAGGGGTGGTGGCAGCATTGGCAGTAGTATTGGTACGAGGAGGGTTGGTAGCGGAGGGGTTGTTTTCAGAATTGTCACCACCCGCACTACCTGAACCGGCACCAGGAGTTGTAACTGCTCCATACCTAAGATCCACCATTTTGAATAACTGAAAATTATCCTTTGTAATTGAGAGGTTGATCTCCCGCTGTGGTCGCCAATTGTTTTTGGGTGAAAAAAATGTATGGTAAAATCGTACTTTCAAGTAGGTTTGAGAGATCAAGCTCGAACAGGACGAGCCTAGACCAAAAAATAGTTGTTCACGTCCTGCTTCGATTACAAAGGTGGAGAAGATTGGGTAGGTCTTAGGGGAGGGAAGCAAAGAAGGTTGAGAAAATCTCAGTGTGATGAGTAATTGTAGTGTGTGATAAATAATGGATTATCTGGGATGAATCGCTAATTCTGTATATCTTGTCTCTCTTCTATATTTATGTTTTGAATATATAAAGCCATCTATTTATATTTGGAAGAGACACACTGATTTCTCGTAAGTGGTGGAAGTTACAAAAGAAGTGAAGGAGTAACGATTGTGGAGATTGTAGTGGAGTCATGTCTAAAAAATAGGGAGGACTTGTATGACCACTACTCCTCGTACTCTTCACTTCCCTATAACCATCCCACTACTTGTTACCATGATTTTCGGAGACCTCTATACCAATACCCCAATGAGAATCCCCAATGTATTGTATTTGATATCTCGTGGAAATAGTGGAGTCGTGGACTATCACTTTTATTTAGGTCAAGTCAAGTGAATGACTTGTTAAGTAGGTGAGGCAAGTTGTCTAACTCACTAGCTTGGTAATCAAACTGATTAGTGTCTGGAAAATTTGGTGGCTATGCACCATCTTAGGAATAGCATGACGTATTTTAATGGCCAGATCTTAGCTTAGAAGTGACTTAGCATAAATTCGAAAGATATTCAAAGCCAAGATTGCGTAAAGATTCTTAAGGACTAGTCGTGGCGTATTTAAGAATGAAATTTTTTATATAGACACATAGGTCTAGCGCTAGCATTAGGCTAGCATTTGAGAGTGTGGCGCGTCCCTTGGGAGCGAAGCCTGGATAAGGCTTGTACTCTGCATTAGCGCAAAGTTAGTGTTTTGAGTAAGCGTAAAGGAGTGGTGCATCCTCAGGGATATGTCCTAAGTTTCTAGCGCGTTTAGAGCAAAGGTACGACGCGTCCTCAGGTACGTGGCCTAAATTGCTAACGCTGAGCGCAAAGGCATTGCGCGTCCCCAAGGGACGTGGCCTATGTTGCTAGCGTTGTTGGCACTTAGAAATTGCACATCCCTGAGGGACATGGCCTAAATATCTAGCATTGTTAGCGCTTTAGGTATGGCACGTCCCAAAGGGACGTGACCTAAATAGCTAGCGATGTTGGCGCTTTAGGTATGGTACGTCCTAAAGGGATGTGGCCTAAATAGCTAGCGTTGTGGGCGCTTAGGGTATAACGCGTCCTCGATGACGTAGCCTACGTTGGCTAGTGCTGGTTAGCATTTAGCGTATGGCGCGTCCTTGAAGACGCTGCCTAGGTTAGCTAGAACTGCTTAGCGCTTAGCGTATGGCACGTCCTTGAGGACGCAATCTAGGTTGGCTAGCGTTGTTTAGCGCTTAGCGTAAAGGGCTAGTGTTAGCCTTGGTGCTAGCATAGATAAACTAGGGTTATCCTAGTGCTAAGGCACATCATGCTCTTTTAGAGGCATTGCTCTTTGATTGTGGCGTGTTCAAGAGGAACGACGCACATTTTATGGCACATCCTTGAGCATAATGCTAAAGTGGCATATTTTGTAAAGCTAGGAAGGCATATGTGCATTCGAGACAAGTTCGAGGAATTCAGTTGTGGAATTTATACGACTTGAGACTGGTTCAAATGGCATAAATATTATGACTGTTTAATAGGCTACAATATCAGTTTAGAATGTTTGTATCTATTTGTAGAGACTATATTCTTAATTCGCTTGTGGAATATTAGTAGAAATACAATATTTCGTGTTTTGATGTAGAGCTAGAAGCATGAACATAAATATGCATGTGTACTTCTATGTTCCTGCTGCTAGGCATATGGTAATTTTATAATTTTAGCCCTTGTCAAAAATTCACCATCTACATCACCGCTATTTCACATACATGGAAATTTTATAAGAAGAACAAAAAACTTAGATTTATAAAACAACATAAAACAAAGGCCTTAGAATTTCCAATCACCATATCTTGGGATATGATATCACTACCCCTATGTCCTGCATCATTTACGGCGAAAACAATAATTCATACTTCACATGTACATATTGTGAAAGAAAATCAAGAAAGTAAGGAAACAATGAGTATTAGTTTTACCAATGTCACTCTTGATATCAAATGAGACATTTATACACCTATGAAGTTCCCTCCACTTAGTAATAACTCGAGAGTGCTTGAGCTATTCAGACGTGAAATGGATAAATTGATGCTGGACCCTAACACTTTACCCAACAAAACTGTATGTGGGATGCTCGATCACAGAATAATAAGATGACGTTGTAACCTGTAAACAAATTTCTCATGAATGGATAATAAAAACATAAGGGTGTAAAGATTGGAAGGCCCTAGTGGTCAAAGTAGTTGCAACTTGCAACTCATATGTCCAATCAAGTAATTGTCAAAAAAGAACCATATGAAGTTATGAGATAAAAAACAAACTACCCCACAATATCAATTAAGCTCAAAAGGAAGAAAAAAACATGTCTCGTAGACCTTACCGTTTTTCCCTGTTTACATCTAGTTGATTAATGAATTTGTGGCATCAGTGTCCACCTCAGGATCACCAACCTCTTCATCAATATTCAATACTCATCTCAACATGCTGCAAATATCTCTTTTGAAAGTTTAAGGCTCCTTAAGGTGGAACCAAGATATCAAGAGAGCAATCTCAAAAAGTAACAACCAAATCATTCACTGACATCAACTCTCATTCTGAGTTCCTCCGTAATCGAGTTCTCTGAGTTAATTTCCATTGTTTTCTTGATTGACATGTATCCAGTACTAAAGTTTATGTTGTCAGGATTATCTCCATGTTAGCAGTCTATCGATAACCTCCGGTGACAAAAAAACTAAGAGACTTTACAATACAGATAGATACTATAGATTTCGCAACCTTGTCACTAATAACTTCCTTAATCATCTTGCGTACACCCTTGTATTTGTCTTTTTAAGTTTGACTTCTTCAGGTTGCTAATGTGAGACGGAAATAAAAATGTTGGAAAAAATGATGTTTTAATATTTTGTTTTTTGCTTTTGGTAGTAACGGATCTTAGGACCTAAGGTCACTAAGGACACTAGTAGTAGACAAAATACTTTTGAATTACTTCCTTAACGAATTTAATTTTTTTTAAAAAATCTTGTCTTAATGGGGGGCGTCTGTCCCTGTGAATATAATTTCATTTATAACATGTGTTGACATTTTCTGCCTGTTTTTTCTTTAAATCATTATGTCGCCACATATTTACAACATTATGTCGACAAAGATTTACTTCATTATGTCGACACAGATTTACAACATTATGTTGACACAGAGTTAATTGCTGGACTGATTTCTCTCTTCCTTTTCGCTTATAAAAGCAAAGCATTTTCTTTATTTAAACTCATCCCAGAGCAGGCTACTATCCCTGGCTCCTTTCCCCTCTTCTTGCTTCGCTTGCGCATTTGCTTGTTTATTTCTTTCCTTCATCTTGTTGTTGAGTTCGTTTGAGTGGGCAAGTATTGTAGTGCTATACAATACTTGTATCGGGCAGTTTTATCCTGGACACAACTTCACTGTTGGGTATTTAGCATCACTCATTTTTGAGGCGTATGAACTATTCTGTTAAGGACAGTTTGATGATCAAGTGACTCTACCCTCAAATCAGTGTTTTAAATTTCATAAATTTTATTTAACGTTAACATCATTTGTTTTCAGTATTTTATTGTTGCAGAACCAACAATCTTAACACAATATTTTCTTCTGTAACAATGGGAAAAAATGATGTTGACAGGCTAGAAAAATTCAGTGGGAAGGATTTCAAAAGATGACAAACAAAGATGTTGTTTTTCCTGAGTTTTCATATGCTAGATGATCTTGTTCTGAAAATTTTTGATGACAGTTTGAATAATGATGGAAATGAAAGGGAATTGGACAGTTGGGTTAGGCAGAGCTATATGGCTAAAAAACACATTCTGAATTGTTTAGAGGATGCACTGTATGATTTTTATAATTCAAAGGAGAATTTTTCTGCTTTTGATTTATGGGTTGCTTTAGAGGAAAAATACCAAGCTGAAACTGCAGGAAGTAAGAAATTCTTCGTAGCTAGGTTCTTGGAATATAAAATGTCGAATGACAAATCTGTGGTTGATCAATTCCTTGAACTTCAGCGTATTATCAATGAAATTCTTGATGAAGGCATGGTGATAGATGAAACTTTTCAAGTCTCTATTGTGATTGAGAAATTACCGTCTTCCTGGTCCGTATACAAACGTAGATTGAGACATGAAACTGGTGAAGTCAGTATGGTTGATTTGGGTAAGAAGATTCAAGTGGAAGAGTTACTGTGCTCCAAAGATAAGAACGTATCTTCTGCAAGGGACATGTCCAACAAGGCTCATGTAGTTGAACACAAGTCTTCTAATACTGAAAAAGGGTGAGAGCAGCAAACGCGACCCTAAGAAAGGTATGTTTCAGAAACCCAAATATGGCATTGGTAAAATTAAGTGTGCTTGTTATGTTTGGAATTCCTGGCCATATGGCAATTCACTATAGAAAACGTAAAGACTTTAATAACAAGAAAAACAATGTTAATTTGGTTGAAAACAACAAGAACGAGTTTTCTGGTACGGTGTCTGAAGTTAATTTGGTAACCAATGTGAGAGACTGGTGGGTAGACTCTGGTGCTACCAATCATGTATGTGGAAAAAAAGATATGTTCACCTCCTATCAGAAGGTAGGGGAAGGGGAGAAACTCTACATGGGTAACTCATCTGCAGCACAGGTTACAGGAAAATGAAAAGTTGGGCTGAAGCTCACTTCTGGAAAGACTCTCACATTGAATGGAGTTCTTCATGTTCCGGACATCTACAAAAATCTTATTTCTTGTGGTGTTTTAGATGATAAGGGTTTTGTAATTGAATCTGGCAAAGTTGTTGTCACTAGGGAAAAGGATTGTGTGGGTAAGGGTTATAAGGCTGAGGGTCTCTATAAACTTAATGTAACCTCTGATGAAATGAATAAAATTGATTTTTCTACTTATGTTTGTGTGTCATTAAATGTTTGGCATGGTAGACTTGGACATGTAAATTATAAGTCAATGCATAAACTAGCTAGCGCAGGCTACATAGCCAATTTAGTTTGGATAACGAACATAAATATGAAGTATGATTAGAATCAAAATATGCTAAAAAAAAACCTTTTAGAAAAAATGTTCAGAGAAATTTTAAACCCTTAGAATTAATTCATTTAGACCTAGTTGACATGAAATCAACTCAAACTAGAGGTGGTAAAAAATGGTTTATAACTTTCATAGATGACTGTACCAGGTACTGTCAGGTATACTTGCTCAGGGGTAAGGACGATGCCTTAGAAGCCTTTGAGAAGTATAAACTTGAAGTTTAAAACCAATTAGATATTACCATTAAAAGAGTTAGGTCTGACCGTGATGGTGAGTATGAAATTCCTATAGGAGAATTTTGCTCACAACATGGCATTATTCATGAGATCACTCCTCCTTATTCACCATAATCTAATGGTATGACGGAAGAACCAAACTCTTAAGGAGATGATGAATGCCATATTGATTAGTTCAAGATTACCGACAAAATGGTGGGGGGAGGCCGTCCTCTCATCTTGTTATATCCTGAACAGAGTACCCTTTAAAGGATCAGATAAAACTCCATATGAACTATGGAAAGGTAGAAAACCTTCTTATGCATACTTCAAAGTGTGAGGGTGTTTGATAAGGTTTCCATTCCTCCTCCTAAGAGAACTAAGATATGACCCAAAAATGTTGATTGTGTCTTCATAGGGTATCCTGAGAATACTACTACATATAGATTTATGGTTGTAAGTTCTGAAATTTCTGAAATTGGTGTGAATACTATTATGGAATCTAGGGATGTTGTAGTCTTCGTAAATATTTTTCCATTGAAATTTGATTCTCGCATGATATGTGTTGATCCCCTAGATGTCCCTTCGATCATTAAGACATTACCTTTAGAGGAAGATGAAGTTGAATTTGAGCCTAGAAGAGGTAAAAGGCTTAGAAATAAAAAATCTTTTGGGCCAGAATTCATAACATGCTTAGCTGAGACTGATCCACAGACTTATAGAGAAGCAATGACTTCTTCTGAAGCTCCATGGTGGAAAGAATCTACCATTAGTGAAATGGATTCCATTATACAGAACGGTACGTGGGAGATTGTAGACTTACCTTTAGGGTGTAAACCCAGAGGTAGTAAATGGATCTTCAAAAGGAAACGTAAGGCAGATGGGACTGTGGAAAAATACAAAGCTAGTTAGTAGCTACAGGATATAAATAAAAAGAAGGTGTAGATTTCTTTGATACTTATTCACCTGTTACGAGAATTACTTCCATTAAGATGTTAATTGTTATTGCTGCCATTCATAACTTAGAGATACATAAAATGGATGTAAAGACATCTTTTCTAAATGGTGAATTAGATGAAGAAATTTACATGGACCAACCTAAGGGCTTAGTAGTGAAAGGTTGTGAAAACAAAGTTTGTAAACTGAAAAAATCTTTGTATAGTTTGAAACAAGAGCTAAACAGTGGCATGAAAAATTTGATTATGTAATGATTTCTAGTGGTTTTAAAATCAATGAATCTGACAAGTTTGTTTATACTAAACTTATGAATTATGCATGTGTGATTGTATGCTTGTATATTGATGATATGCTTATACTTGGTACAAACATGGATGTAATTAAATCAACTAAGAACATGTTAAATGAGAACTTTGACATGAAAGACTTAGGTCGCGCTGATGTGATCTTAGGGATGAAGATTAGAAGAAATTCTAATGAATATAGTCTTAGTCAATCTCATTATGTTGAGTATGTGCTTAAAAAATATAATCAATTTGATTGTAAACCTGCTTGTACTCCGTATGATCCTTGTTGTAGACCCAAAAAGAATAAGGGTAATAGAGTTTCACAACTTGAATACTCACGTGTTATATGAAGTCTGATGTATTTGATGAACTGTAAGAGACCAGAGATTGCTTATAGTGTGAGTAGGTTGAGTAGGTATACCTGTAATCCGGGGCAGAGCATTGGGATGCACTTATTAGAGTGATGAGGTACTTGAAGTACACTTTGACCTTTTGTTTGAATTATGAGTGGTACCCTGCCGTCCTTGAAGGATTTTATGATGAAAACTGGATATCAGATTCAGATGAGTCTAAGTCTACAAGTGGATATGTTTTCACTCTAGCAGGTGGGTCTATATCTTGGAAGAGTTCCAAACAGACATGTATAGCTCGATCCACTATGAAATCGAAGTTTATTGCGTTAGATAAAGCAGGAGAGGAAGCCGCTTGGCTAAAATGATTTTTAAAAGACATTCCTCTCTGGAATATGCCTGTGCCAGCTATATCTATACATTATGATAGTAAAGATGCAATAGCTAATGCTAAAACAACAACTATAATGGGAAGTCTATACACATTCGTATAAGACATAATTCCCTGAAACAACTAATCTCAACTGGCGTTATTTATGTTGACTTTGTGGGGTCTAAGGAGAATATCGCGGACCCTTTGACGAAAGGTTTGTCCAAGGAAATAGTTAGTAATGCATCGAGGGGGATGGGGCTTAAGCTCATTAAATAAACTTTTCATGAAGGATACTCAACCTTGTTGATTAGAGATCCCAAGATCAAGGTTTTGAATGATATAACTAATTTGTGGTGGGTTAAAGGAAACACTATCATAGAATTTCATTTTCTGTCCCTTCCCTATGGTGTCGACGTGATAGTGTGACTGCATGTGAAGTATGACTTTTTATTAAGTCTTAATGAGTTTTATAGTTTTAATTTAAGATTGAAGTGGAGTGTAGCAGTAAACACTCTTGATGGAACTTACCTATCTTAATGTGGAAGTGGGCCGTTACTATGAGAATGGAGATGATTCTCTAGAGTATTCTAAGAAACGAGATACGTCCAGGGGCAAAATGGACACAATGACACGAACTTGACAACACCTAGAGCGATATCACGCGTGGAAGTTATTGATGAAAAACACAAAACGATGGCAGTTCAAGACATCACGTTCACTGTCTATCAAGTAGTTCCGGTAATTTCTTACTAAGCAAAGGTTCAAGACCTTATGGACACCTCTTGCCCATAGTGGTATTTCTCGTTTTCTGATTTTTTTTATCGGTTTTTCATTCATGTGGGGGATTGTTGGAGAAAATGATTTTTTAGTGTTTTGTTTTTTGGTCTTGGTAGGAATGGATCTTAGGACCTAAGGGTCACTAAGGACACTGGCTCATTTTCACTAATTGTGAATGAAACTTTTAGTCCCACATAGAAGAAGCTAAAGATGTTGTCTCTCCATATTACTAAGAAAATTGCATCTAAGAGTGACCCTTTAGGTCAACACACTTTTGTATGGGGGGAGAGGACTTAGGAAATAGGATAGTTGGTGCAACCACACATTTCACACACGCGCGGTGCTTCGCACCGAAGCACGTACGCCGCCGTCCGTCCGAGCGGGCCGGGCTTGGGTTCGGGTGTGGGTGTGGGTTAACCAAGACTTATCTTTTTGGAAAAATACTTTTGAATTATTTCCTTAACGGATTTAATTCAAAAAATAAATCTTGTCTTAATGGGGGGTGTTTGTCCCGGTAAATATAATTTCATTTACAACGTGTGTCGGCATTTTCTGCCAATTTTTTCTTTACATCATTATGTCGACACATATTTACAACATTATGTCAACACAGATTTACTTCATTATGTCGACACAGATTTACAACATTATGTCGACACGGAATTAATTGTTGGACTGATTTCTCTCTTCCTCTTCGCCTATAAAAGAAAAAAAAATTCTTTATTTCAACTCATCCCAGAGCAGGCTAATATCCCTGGCTCTTTTCCCCTCTTCTTGCTTTGCTTGCGCATTTGCTTGTTTATTTCTTTCATTCATCTTGTTGTTGAGTTCGTTTGAGTGAGCAAGTATTGTAGTGTTATACAATATTTGTATCAGGCAGTTTTATCCTGGATACAACTTCACTGTTGGGTATTTAGCATCACTCATTTTTGAGACGTACCGGTGAACTATTATGTTGAGGACAATTTGATGATCAAGTGACTCTGCCTTCAAATCATTGTTTAAATTTTATAAATTTTAGTTAATGTTAACATCATTTGTTTTTAGTATTTTATTGGTGCATAACCAACAAAAAAAACAGTTGCAAGAACAAAATGCCCATTTGTAGTTTCAAATTTCCTTGAGAAACAACACGTCACTCCTTAAATATATAGGAGATCAAATGGTTCCTAAAATAAAAAATATATAGTTTTCATCTCCCCTAAATTTACCTTTTCATGTATTACAATTAGATTCACATAAAAATAAACAACTAAATTGAACTTTCATCCACTTAGTTTTTTTTCCCTCCCACTAAAAAAATATTATTGGCTTGATAGAGTCACTCAACTCAAATGTGAAACATCAACGTAACGATGAGAAACATGAGTATAGACATTATGATAATACCTTTACTTAGTAAAATGGGTGGTACCATATAGATGTTTCTTTTTAAATAAAATAGAAACACCCATGAAAGAAATGTGGATGATGATGATATAATTGAGATTTGGACCTGCCGTACCGGTTTGTCCTACCTTTTTTTCTATACCAGAAACGACACATATTGTATTGAATTAAGAAGTCATCTGTAAGTGACCATTCTTCCAATATAATGAAGTAGGAAATGCGTCGACTGAATATCGAAAAAAGACTATCCTAGTCATCATGTTCTACACTCAAATGGATTGTATCGTACGTACAATAAATATAGAGCTAAAGAAAAAAAATGACGCATTTTGAACAATACATGTCTTTCACATCCAACTAAAACAACGGGTAACCTCTTTATTTAAAAATGGATGTTCCAAAGAAACGTACTTCTATATCAAAAAAGCATATTCGTAAAAACATTTGGAAAATAAAAGGATATTTGGCTGCGATAAAAGCTTTTTCTCCGCTATAGAAAGACGGAAAGAAAGAAAAAATACACTTGTAAATACTAGAGGATAGGCTTTCTACATTTGTATCGTACAAAGCAACGATTTTTATTAGTTGTAGCAAACAAGTTGTCCCAACCATTCTTGTTAGTTCCGATCCCGATAAGGAAATTTATAACAAAGTTTTTTTGTTGATTCCTAGGTGTAGTGCTTCTTCCCCTATGCTGCCTATTAGTAATGATTGAGGGACCATACACGCACCTTTAGATGCATACAGTTCAAAAAAAAGAATCAATGTGTCGGTTCCAGCCTCTTTATTTTCCCTTTTTTTCGAACTTCACTTTTTTCCATTTCATTTCTACTGTTTGGGTTTGTGACCAATTGAAATAGAAGATATTTCAGGCGGTAGTTACAATTACAACGACAGTTACATGTACAGTTATATTTATAATGAAAGTGTAAATAGTAGTGACAACGAGAGTTCCAGTATACGACGCATGTCCCATGAAATGGTTCTTGCTATCTGCTCCAATAATGAATCATTTCATTGGTTTAACTGAATAACTAACTAAAATAGATATATCTTTCTCTTCGTCTCAAGTCGATGGTCCTAGTAGGAGTAATTTCATGGACTGATTAAAAGGGCCTCACTTTTATCATATGTAAGTATAATCTCAAATCTCAAATCTGAGTCTGATGAGAACAGACAAGAGGGCGAGAAATGCAATGAAATCGGGGTAGAACCTCCTCAGGGAATATAAGGTTTTCATGAGGTTGATCATGAGCCTCCATCCAAGCACAAATACCCTCGTTTAAAAGAATATTTTTAGTGTAGAAAGTATCAAATTCATGATCTTCCGCTGCGCGTATTTCTTGGGGTAAATTAAAAGGTAACCTCTCACATTCTTCTAGGGAAAAATTACAAAAACTGCAAAACCTATAGGTTGACGCCACAGATTCGACTAAACCTTTACGGTTCCAAATCAAAGGCACCACCATCTTCTACTTCAGCAGGAGAATTTAATTATACATATAAAGGCTCAATTCATTCAGCGGAGGGATAATATATATAAATCAACCAAACACACACACTTAAGGAATATTTCACGGAATTACTACATTGCATTTATTTATGTTACACCAAAACAACAAAGTTATAAAACAAAACCAATGAACATCCTAAAACAAATTTTGGGATTTGAATATAAGCAATAACGGTTCATACCTGTTTGAGTTGATGATTCCATTAACATCATAAAAATATTAAAAATAGTTTCTTTTTATTTGGAAGAATATGGAGAAAACTGAAAATCCCCTGTAAATCCAAAGTATTCTTTAACTAAACCCACTTTCAATATTTTTAAAAATATCAAAAGGCAAAGTTAGAATATATAAATGTGAATATTAACTCAACAACATAGATATAGAGTTGATTAATGTGGGTAAATCTCTTCCTTCTCCATAAGATTCAACACATATATGGTGGGATATAAAAATTTAAAGGTGGGATTTATTGATCCAGGGAATTTGGTAGAATTAAGTTTCCTTCGGTACGTTTGGTTGCCCAAATCCCCTGGAATCATGTTTCTTACAGGAATCACTTCTCCAGCAAATCTTCCATATGGAGTCCGACTCCCCACCCACCCACCCCTTAAGATTTGATGGGAAACTTATCAAGGAATTTATGGACACACTTTTTTTAATCCTAAAATTCCATATATATACAATTTTAAGTCTGAGGGTAGTGCCAAACAATACATGGACTTTAAAACAAGGGAATTCTATGAAACCTAGGTATTTTAAGTGAGTTACCAAATACCCTAGGGATTTGTATGAATCCCTGGATTTGTAATCCCATGGGATTATAAATTCCTCATAATTGTGAATTATACAACCAAACCGACCAATAACTTACTTTAATAGTTGGTATATCAGTTCCCATAATAATATACAATCCTAAATCCAGAACTATTTCGGTTATATTAGATATCACATTTGAAAATAAAGATCAATAAACCCATAAATAGAAAGAACAATGAAGTCGAAGGCCTGAGATCAGGAGAAAGGAAATTAGAGAAGGTGAACCAATTACAAAATAAAATGATAAATTAACAAAGAAATCAGAAACATGAAACATACATATTCTAAGTGGTGTGATGAGGTTGCATTCGTATCATGGAGGACATTATATATAGAGCACTCATTGAATGCAAACCAATGTTGTTTTTATTTTAATAGTGAAAATGAATCAGTTTTGGAGCAATGAAGGATTTTGATTTTTTAGTGCTTAATTTAGTAACTTTCATGCGTTTCAGAATCTAAAGCGCTATGGAAGAAGATGGGTAGGAGAAAAAGAAAGGAAATAAACATAGTCCAGGTAGAGAAGGAAATAACTAGGCCAGAGAAAATAATAAACCATTGGATCAACGAAGCTTAAATGATACTGGAGTGAGAGAAGATATCAACCACTGCTAAGGAAAACAGAATGTATCTGGGTTGTCTGGTGATACACCAAACACTACTATTTTGTAAGTATATATACATACAACTTTGCTATATAAAAATAAGCTAAAATGAAAAAATGATAGTATTTCTTTTTATGATATGAAGGAAATATTTAATACTAGGTATCGCTTGGCCTATGGCCGGGGCTCAACCTCTTGGGGTCCTTTTGTTGTGTGGTTTGTTTTTACGCCTATTTTTCGTTTTGTAACTTAAAACATTTAATGTAATATGGTTAAATATTACAAAATACAATGATTAAATACCATTGTTGGAATATTGTTTAGAAGGCATATTGTTGCTACATATGTATACATTATTGAGAATTAGTTTGAGTTAATATTGTGCAAAATACTCATGTATACCCAAAAAACTACATATCAAACTTTTTATAAAATTATCAGTGCACTACCCATATAAATCATCATCATCTTCTTGTTCTTCATCTTTTTCACTAACAATATTTAAAATTGCATTCTATAAATAATTTTTATTATACCCATTCCATGATAAATACCTTTGAATACAATTCCTGATCTGTCTACAATATTCCCAGCTTGTAATCCACTTAGTATGTCAGTTTTAATCATATACTCATATAATGTTTTTACCAAAATTGGGATTTTATTATGCACATTCATATTTATTCTTTTATGACTGATAACTACTATTGCTATTTCTACCTTGAGTTTGATAACATGCCTTGGTACATGCCAATACTCTAAACTGTTTAAGAATTCTTCAATATAACCAACATAACTTTTTATCATTTTGTTACCATGTTTGTTACGTTTCGGTTGTCATTGTTAAAGTCTCTTATACATACGTCCATAAATCCATATTGAGAAACCTAGTTGTATTTAAATTGAGTTATAGATTGTTATTATAATTATCTTTTTCTAAGAGTTAGTTTAAAGTGTTTTGTTTTCATAAATATAATTTTTTGACAACTCTTTTTATTATTGAGTAGTCCTTTTTTTTATCTTGCATTAAAAATCCGTAACCAAAGCAATATGTAATTTCAATTATAATACTTGTTTTAAGGAACAAACAATTGTAAAAGATTCGGAAGTTCTTATAACTTTAGAATAAATCCAGGTAACTGAAAAAACAATGATTAGTAATCTGTTAAAGTTATGAAACTACACAATTAGCAAATTGTATGGATTAGGAAATCTAGTTGTTGATGGTGGATTTTTGACAAGGGCTTGAATCGTCAGATTTCCCTCTGCCTAGCAGCAAAAACATAGAAATGTCTGTGCATGTTTTTGACTTTGTATCGAAACATGAACAATGTACTTCTACATATATTCCACAGAGAATTAAGAATACAGTCTCTACAAATAACTACAAGCATTATATATTGATCCCGTAGCCTCTTTAAATATACATATATTTATGCCATATTGAACTAGTCTCAAGTCGCATAACTTTCACGGTTGAATTCCTTGAACTTGTTTCTAATGTACATCAACACTCCAACAACATCCAAATAGGTCATATCTTGGGACTATCTAATGCCATGTCCTCGAGGATGCATCCTAGATTAATTCCTTGTCCTCGAGGACGCATCGACGCATTTTAGTTCAATGTCCAGTCCTCAAGAACGTGACCTAATTCCATGACCGATCCTTGAGGACATAACCTGGCTCAATGTCTGGTCCTCGAGGACGTGCCTCAAAATCATAATCGATCCTCGAGGACGCACCCTGGACCAATGTACGGTCCTCAAGGGAACGACTCAAACTCACACCGCTGTCCTAGTGCCAGCGCCGCACAACTCTTGGCATTGGCTGAGTGCAAATGTTGCATCCCTCTTGGCGTTGGCCTAGTGCCAGCGTCGTGTCCCTCATGGTGCTATTCTGATGCTAGCTCCATACACTCCCCTTTTCATGTTCTCGAGAAAAATATACCAAACCTCTTTTGCCTGCTCCTCGAGAATACCATGTTCGTTCTTTGGGAATTCCTGGGTTATATTAACTCCAAACATTTCTAAGTTTATGCCATTCACAAACCTTGTTACTTTTAAGCTTACATATAACTACTAAACTTATTATTTTCACTAGACTCGACATTGACCAGGCTGCTTAACCACTTAGTGAATTGAGCGACTTGCCTCACTAATTTAGCAGGTTATTGATATGACTTAACCAAAATAGTAGTAGTCTATGAATTTACTATTTTTCTATGAGACATCAAATATGTCGCATGAGTGGATTCTCATTGGGGTATTGGTCTGGCGGTTTACAGCAACGTGCGATGTTGCAACATATCCACTACGAGAAGGTAATAAGTAGTGGGACAGTTAGGAACATGAGAGGATGAGGGAGTAATGGTCATACATTCCTCCTGACTTAAAGAACACGACTCACTGTAATCTCCACGATCATCACTTCTCCATCTATTCACAACTTCAATAACTTACGAGAAATCAGTGTATTCATAACAAGACTATAAATGGATGGCTTCATCTATTCGACTAAGAGCATAACATAAATTTATCCCATAGATAATCCAGTCTTCAGCTGCACACTATCATTTTCATCACGTAGTTATTTCTCAACCTTTTCTTCCCTTCCAACCCATCATCTCCTTAGTGACTGAAGCAAGACGTGAACGACCATTTCTTAGTTTAGGCTTGTCTTGTACGATTTTGATCTCTCGAACCTACAGAAAGAACTATTCTCAGTATATTTATTTTTCACCCTAAAATACTAGTTATATTAGGAACGTATACCCCGTATTAAGGTTAGCTGTGATTAGGTTTAGTGGCTAAGTTGGGGTTAACTTTGGTCCAGGGTTGAGCCTATAGATTATCCAGGCCCTACGATCCCGGTGTTTAGTTAGTCGGATCATAGTGGCGGTATTAATGGCGCTCAACAACGACCTGCCAAACGAGGCCGAGGTGGTCGTAGTGTTGTGGTGAGCAAGGTAATGATGTTGACATGGAGATAAATAAATGTATTTTTGTTTCTAAAACTTATGTCTTAACTATGGAGTCAAAATTTATGTCTTTAACTTATTTTTGTTGGTCGGGTTAAAACATGTTAGTGAATTTGGTTGGTTTTAAAACTGTTGTATTTGGGCCAAAAATGCAGGTATGCTGGCAGTTTTTTTAAGCTAGAATCGGTCAACGTGGACATATATATTGATCGATTATAGTTTTGGGCACAAATTACAAGTTCACAATCGGTCGATATGGCCACACGTTTCAACCGATTCTAGGGAAGACATACCATATGTTTTTTAGGATTAAGGAATTGGTTGATATATACACTCGTATCAACCGATTCTGTAATCTTGAGAAAATACAAAATTTCTATTGGTTTTTTAGGTTACAATCAGTCGTTGTGGGAAACCATATCGACCAATTCTAGGTAGAGGAAATGCCAATTTTTCTGGTTGTTTTCAGGATACAATCGGTGGATGTGGACATCCATATCGATCGATTATTGTCAGAGGAAACTACAATTTTCTTGTTGTTATTTAACCTGAAATCAATCGATGTGGACAAATATATCGACCGATCGTAAAAATCCATTTTTCTCAACATCTTGTTAAGCCACAATCGTACGATGTGAACACAAATTCGATTGTTCCAAACTATTTTTCACCCATATTTGGAATTTTTCAAAAAAAAACTAGTTGTTGGGACTTCCTCTATATAAGGAAGACCTCTTTCCCAGGCCCAATTTTCCCCAAACTTGTACATTTTATTGACTCCCACTTCATCCATTACTCAAATAAAGTTGGAAAAATGACATGGGAAGATATGTATCTCGTTAAATTGTCCATTCCCATCTTCCACGAACTGTCAGATGAAATTTATTTTATATATGTTTTCGAAAAGAGTTAAAGAATTCTTTTATGAGCGCACCGAGAATCCTAAACATTGCAGATAGAGAGACTTAATGTTTAGATTCGACGACATCAAAACGGAAATGCGAGAGTTCCATAAAATTTGAAGAATGGTTACCGACCATCATCCCCAAGCTTCTCGTAGAGAGAAAGTGAGTATTTCGGCATGTTTATTCCTATCTTGTCATTTGATATTTGCATAATGACGTGTAATTTATTTAATTTCAGATTGAACGATTTAATAGACTATAACGAATACGAAATGGGGAAAGAATGTTCATGCACGCGAGAGAATTTATCATGTTAAAAACACGTGCTAGGGGGTTCACTAACAATGTATTAATGTGCGAGATTCAAGAATACACGTAATGAGCTATGTAATGCGCTAATTTAGTAAAACTATGAATATTTTTTTAATAAAAGTGTAGCACAATCGGTTCATAAAAACATCCACATCGACGATTGTAACAATCGGCATTTACATAAAGCAATATCCACTGATTCCTAGTGTTCATCGTGATTGAAGAAAACCAACTCAGAATTGGCATAATGAATCATCGTATCCATCGATTTTAGTTTGATGTTCTTAAAAGAAATATAAAAATTTCTCAAATTTTTGCACGTTTTGATGTTTCATTAACATTGGTTAATTTCACAATCAATCAACTAATTAACAACTAAACGATTAATTAATACTAATTGATTATGGGTACATTAACCATTGATAAAAATAGGTGGATAAAAGGTTTTTATTGAGTAGGCCTCAAATGATTGGAGTTTTAAAAACCTGGCTAGTTAGAGGCCTACCCCATTTATTTAAGGCCTACCACTAAAACACAAAATCGAGTTATTTTAAAGTAACACCAGAAACTCTTTATCCAACTATTTTTTTAATGGATAATATTACACTATTAATTAATAGTGTTATTTATGAATTAACTGTTTTAGTTATGAAATTAATTGTTGGTAATGAATACTCCAAATATGAAAAAACTTGAGGATTTTTTTAATAACATCAAACTAGAATCGGTGGATACGACGGTATACATATGCCAATTTTGGTTTGATGTTCTTCATTCACGAAGAACATGAGGAATCGATGTTTAGGGTGCCCATATCAACCAATTTTAAATAATCACACTCTATAATTGTTCAATATTGACATTCATATCGACCGATTGTAGCTTCAAAAACAAAAAAAAAACATAACAATTTGTTGTTACACAGGTACGGTCGATATGGACCTTCATATCAACCGATTATGTGATAATATTGAAAACATCAAACACAATCGGCCATCGTGTATCTCCGTATTCGTTGATTCTCAATTCAACCACTATTTAATTTACATCTTCAAATCCATACACGAGTATGATTTCATACTCATTGTCAGGTTGAGTATAGATCGTACTGAGAATGAGTATGAAGTCATACTCATTCTATATGATTCATACACGATTTAAAAATAAGCATGATTTCATACTCATTTTCAGTTTGAGTATACATCATACTCTATTTTAGAATGAGTATGAAATCATACTCATTCTCTGATCGAGTATGTCATAAGAACATCAAGGCGAATGTTTATGTTCATACCCGCCATTGTAGTATGAAAAATTAACTAAAAAAATAGGTATTTGCTCAGAACTACAATCGGTCGTTGATGTTCTTTAACCATAACGAACTTCAATAACGGCCGTTGTTCATTTATACATTGGCCGATTGTTCTTGAATCCAGAATTTTTCAGTGTTTCTAAAACCGCAAAAAACTTCAAGAACAACCGGGAATTGTTAATGTCTACATTGCCCGATTGTGTTTGAACTCATAAAATTTCAAAAAAATTCCAAAAAATTTGATTCGAAAAGAAAATGGGTTTATAATATAAAAAGATTTTGCATTTTTTAATTTGTTTCGAGAAATGGAAAAAGATTAGAAGTATTAGATTTATGATTAAGTTTTTATATAGGGTAACTTAGTAGTTTTATCATATTTAGACACCCATTATCCCCTCGTATTGAGAGGAGCAAGGTAGTTAATTTCGGATCTCAGCCTCGTTTCGGTTGGAGCCGAGATACCTGTTCAATTTTATTTGGAAAAATTCTTAACAGAATCTCGATGGAATCTCGGAATAGCTTTCTGAGTTAGTTTATATGAAATTTATACTATACTGTATGGTTACTAATCAATTTTCACATTTTATACCCAATAACCTTCTATAGACATAATAAAATATTATCATTAATCTATTTCAAATTTAGTATATGGATTATCACTGGTAGTAGTAATGTAGTATATATTTATGCCATGTATGTAAGAACGTGTCAATCAGACATTCTTGCACTCCACAGAATCCTTCGGTGCATACTCTGTCCCATTTGTGCCATGATTTAAAACAAATTAATAGCTAACCTTTGGTGTTACAATAAATAATAACCTTATACATAAATTTTTTCTGTCTATTTAAGTAGGAAAATCTCGTGATTCTCATATACTTCATACATGTGGTCATCTATTATTGTATGTATTTTGGTAAACTCTAGGTATACACAACCCTAACTGTAGTTAAACATCTCTTTTCTTCTCTTACGCCAGTTTTATCTATATGCAGTTTTACTCTTCCTTCTTCCTCCATTAAAATGCAAAAAAAATAACCAACTGACTCCAAAAATCTCTGCTTAACTTAGGGTGTTGATGATTTCCTTGGTTGGTCGTATGGCACTTTTCTTTTCTCTATCCCTCTCTCAAAAATTAGTACTACTTAAACTTTAATCATATAATAGGGATATTAATTTATTTATGCAGAGCCAATGAAGATCGAAGACCTTCATTTGAATAAGAGAGAACTCTTGAAAAATTAAGTCAATCCAAAATGAGATATCGGACGAAATTGCCGATTTTGGACGATTCCAACGAGATTGCTGGCCAAAACTTGTTTCGGCGAGAAAGGTAATTTCATCCCGCTCTATAACCGAATCCGATAAAATCGCCGAGATAATCGAGATTGACTACCATGGATAGGAGTAAAATCTAGTATGTTGTATGCCACAAACAAAGTAGTTAATTTCGGATCTCGACCTCTTCTCGTTCGTAACCGAAACACCGGTTTAATTTTATCTCAACGAGATTCTCGACAGAATCTCGGAATAACTTTATAAGTTATTTCATATGAAATTTATACTATAATATATGTTTACTAATCAATTTTCACATTTTATACCTAATAACCTTCTATAGACATAATAGAACATTATCATTAATCTATATCAAATTTATTATATGGATTATCACTGGTAGTAGTAGTGTAGTATATATTTGTGTATGTAAGAACGTGTCAATCAGACATTCTTGCACTCCACACCATCCTTCATCACATACTCTGTCCTATTTGTGCCATGATTTAAAACAATTTAATAGCTAACCTTTGGTGTTACAAATAATAATAACCTTATTATAGGTAATTTTTTTATGTCTATTTAAATAGGAGGATCTCATGATTTTCATCTACTTTGGGCAAATGCAACGGACGACCAAACCAAAGAGTAAACCCCATTTTTACTGGTTGCTAATAATCAGGCCCAACGGGCGAGTAAAAATAGGATTTTGATGATCAAATGTACAATATTGGAGAAAACTTGGTCCCAAACCTATATATAGTCAGGCGCTCTTCTGGTACAGCGTAATACCTAAACGTCCTCCTAAGAGAACGTATTGAAACACGGACGGCGTTGCTGAACGACGTCTAGTGAAACGGTCACCTAAAAAAGCATCTGCTCTCACGCTGCACTAAGACAACACTTGTTAAAACGCAACCCATAAGAGCGTCTGGCTTAAACGTTCCCTTCAAGCAGCGCCAATTTATCATACGCTATGTTAAGAAAGCGTCTGGTTAGGTATAGGAAGTGACGCTCTAGTAGGTGAGCGCCGGAACAACTGAAGAGTGGATAAGCTCACTTAGGTGAGCGCCGGACGCATAGACGTCTCTATAAGAAGACGTAATGGTAGTGAGAAGCTCTTCTAGTAAATCTTCTGTTTCAAGTTAGTTAGAGTTACACGTTGGTTAGTGAGAAGCTCTTCTAAGAAAGCTTCTCACTCCATCCACGGACGTTTCATATATAGACGCTTTTATAGGGCTGCGTTTGGCATCCAGGCATCTATCAACAAAAGCGTCTGTCATTATACGTCCACACAAGATAACGCACAATTAACATACGTTCTTTTATGAATTCGCTTGGATAAGAGACGCTGGTTAGGGTGGACGCTTAAACATACGTTTTCCTAATGGAACGTATCAATATAGAACGTTCAGTTACAATGGCGTATGGTTCCATACATATCATACGCTCACCTAAATAAGCGCCCAACAACGTTGTACTAAACAAGCGTCCGTGTCATGTCACGTCCATTTACGAGAACGCTCAACAACAAACGTCTCGTTATAAAGGCGTCCGAGCATAATTTGGTCTAAAACCGCTGCGTTTTTTTTTCCAAAAAGAGCAGATAAAATTTGGGTTTTGGTCTTTACTCTACTCCAACCGCTGCAGTTGCTCTTCAGGCATAGATAATTACATACACGTGGTCATCTACTGTAAAATCCAAGGATATTTTGGTAAACTCTAGGTATACACAACACTAACAACAGTCAAACATCTCTTTTATTCTCTTTCGCCAGTTTTATCTATATGAAGTTTTACTCTTCCTTCTTCCTCAATTAAAATGCAGAAAAAATGACCACTTGACTCCAAAAATCTCTTCTTAACCTAGGATGTTGATGATTTCCTTGGTTGGTCGTATGACGCTTTTCTTTTCTCTATCCTTCTCTCAGGAATTAATATTATTTATACTTTTATCGTATAATAGGGATATTAATTTATTTATGCAGATTTAATGAAGATCGAAGACCTTTATTTGAATCAGAGGAAATTCTTAAAAAATTAAGTCAATCCAAAACGAGAATTCGGCCGAAATTGGTCGATTTTGACAAGATTAATTGCCAAAACTCATTTCGGCGAGAAAGGTGATTTCGTCCCGCTCTATAACCGAATTCGAATAAATCGCCGAGTTCTCGGCCATCTCTGCCGAGATCAACTACACTGGATATGAGCAAAATCTAGTATGCCACAAACAAGATAGTTAATTTTGGATCTCGGTCTCGTCTCGGTCGGAACTGAAATACTGGTTCAATTTTATCTCGTAGAGATCTCGTAATAGCTTTCAGAGTTATTTTACATAAAATTTATACTATAACGTGTGTTTATTAATCAATTTTCACATTTTATACCTAATAAGCTTCTGTAGACACAATAAAACATTATCATTAAATATCAAACTTAGTATATGGATTATCGCTGGTAGTAGTAATATAGTACAGTAAAACCTCTATAAATTAATACTCGATAAATTAATAACCTCGATAAAATTAATAATTTATCCAGTCCCAACTTGGGACCAGTATAAAATTGGACCCCAATCGATAAAATAATAAGATAATAACTTTTTTGAAATCCCAGTGTATATATATTGGTCCCAATGAAACTATAAATTAATAATTACTAAAAGATTCCAAATTCTAAGATTGTCTAGTAAAAAATGAATCTATAATCATTTGTTTTTTGTTGAACTTCAAATCTATATTGAGTTCATCTTTAAATCTCCTCATTGCACTTAAGAGTTGGGGCATTGTCTTCTCGTATTGCAACAAAAAGTTGTGAAGAGTTGTTGCCGCTTGCAATGCTTCTTTCCGAGTGACCGGTTCCAAAGCTATTGAATCATCCTCAACTTCGTCATCGACCGGATTTTGAATGGTATCCGCCACAATTTCTTCAATGCTTTGAACCTCGTAACATTCATTATTTTCACCAGGATAATCTAGCAAGTGATTCACATCCATTTTGTACCGATAATGCATACCTGTAATCAAGTTCTCAAGCTCACGAATGTCTTCCCCAGAATTTACATCATTTAAATTACTTGAGCCGGTTGGATTCGCCGAACGAATTTTACAGTGTCGAAAGCAATTTACTATGGCCTCTTGTTCCACATTTCTCCAAGCTGAGACGGCCAAATTGATATCATCTAAAACATTAATCTTTTCTGGAGAAGAAATGTCCAACTCATAACCTTCCAAAATCTTACGAATCAAATAAGTGCGATTCCATTTAGTTTTCACATCTAAGATCAAAGCTTTCTTACAATCAATCTTTTCTAGAGTAGCACAATGCCTAAATTTAGCCAACCTATCAGGAAAACTAAGCACATACTTAACAACTGACGTGATCCTGCTAATCGACTGATGATAGACCCGTATTGCATCTCTTATAACAAGAGCAAGAGCATGAGCTGCACACCTGACCTGATAAGAAATGATACAATTATGAAATATTAGAAATGACACCTGACAAATATGTTATGAATGAAAATAACCATATACACAGAACTTACAAGTTACAAGCATTAGACTAAAACAAACAAATACATAGTGTTGCTTAAGATCTGCCAAGATATATCGTTCAACAACACCTTAAGTACCCAGAGAAAATTAGGAACATAACATAACTATGTAAAGACAAAACCAAACTTAAATTCTAAGTACAAGACCATTTCAGTAAAGTAAATCATATACAATACTAAACAATGCAATGCATAATATATAAGAAATTGTATAATTATGATTTAAAAAATCTTAAGTGAAAATATTCGGCTCTAACGGTTGCTCCTGTCCAACCAATACTTTGCTTCAAATAATCAATTTTCTTTTTATTAGCACTAGTATTATCAAGGGTCACGCCAAACACATCCTCAAGCCCCCAATCTAACAAACACTTCTCCAATAATTTACCAATTGCAGTACATATATGACCTTTAACTTTACAGAACATGAGTATTCTCTTTTGCAATTTCCATTTCTGATCAATAAAATGAACCGTCACACACATATAGTTAAATTGTTTGGTGACGTCCATGTATCAGTTGTCAAGGATACCCTCATTTTTGATGCCTTAAAGTAATCTTTCAAACTTTTCTGCTACCTTCTATACCTTTAGTAGAATTTGTAATCTTTACTATAGTGTTTGATCAACGATTATAAATTTTTCGAATCGACGATTAATCAAAGACGATGAATTTGATGGAGAAGAAAATAGGGAGAAAAGGTTACGATTGGGAAAGGAGTTGAAAGGTTTTGAAATTGAAAATGAAATATATAGTTAGGGTTTTGTTTTTTTGGTTAGGTTTTAATAAATTGAAGGAAAAATTAGACTTTCTTATAGATCGAAGGGTAATGTAGACATTTGCAATTGTCATAGGATATCCCATATTCAACTATTTAGTTACCCTTAAACCTAGAGAAGCCCCTTTATTGGAAGTGTAAGCCCCTATATGAGGGTTCTTGTTTTATGATATGTCTTTGTGCAGCAATTCTCATGTATTAGGTTTAGTAATTGTAACACAGAGAGATCTGTAGCTATAACTAAGTGTGGGCCTATCCTTTGTTGAGTATATGGTGATGGTCTTAGTAGCAGGATAACAAGCTCTGTAACTGTAACCTAGATGATAGACACATTTTTGTGTCTGATTTGTCCTTAATTATTTATTTTGTTAATGCTCATTTGATATTTATTGTGTTATTTTATTTGTTTGTAGGAGTTTTTTGAGAAATAAGTATTTGTGAAAGAATTGGCTGGAAAAGTGATAAAGGCAGCCAGAAATTAATAAAAGAGGCTAGTTGATAAAGGCACCCCACTTTTGGATATGGGCACCCCTTTTTCACTATTCAAAAGATCTGAAAATGGCGGGAAAATAATCTTTACGCAAGAAGGTTTATCTGAGTTGGTTTGGACCGAGATTTTTGGGATTTCAAAGGGGGTTTCGATTATACCAACCTGAAGAAACAATCAAAGCGTGTTTAAACACGTCAGCATGAGCAATTTCAGGCCAAACAAAAACAAGTTGAAAATCCCATATGCAGCCGGAGAATGAATTGGTTTCGGATTTGGATAAACTCGAGTTTTGATATGTTTTGGAGAGTTGTTTTTAATCCTTATCAAATCAGGCGAAGATATTAGGTTTACAAAACCTATAAATAGCGCAAAAGATCTAAGAAAAAATGGGGAGGCAAAGAGTTTCGGCCGGAAATTCCAGGGAAAATTTCTCTTAGAGATTTCTTGATCCTGTGGTGTGTAAAAAGGGTTTTTTGAGTCACAATTATTCTGAGGAAGGTTGGGTCGAGCTCAAAAAGCTAAAGAAAGTGAAGAAAAATCACTTTAGAATAATTCTGGTGCTGCTGCTGAAGAAGACGTGAAGAACAGAGATAAGGCGGCGGTTCCTTCAACCATTATGCCACGATTTCTTCAACCTATTTGCAACGTTTATCTTCACTTTGCACATTTATCTTCAAGGTCCATAGCAACAATTAATCTGTAACGCTCAGAAAACGTTGCAGATTTCCTGTTTTATTATTTTTATCTTCTTTTCTTCTTCTCAAGCACTTTTGAGCCATGTTTCTATCTTTTGAGAGTGTTTTGATCATGATGAGCTAAACCCAACCACTGGGACAATAGAGGAAGTCATATTTCATGAATGAATGGTAAATATTTTTGATTCTTAATGACTTTTGCATTGATTTTTAGATTTATGATTTTTCTCAATTAGTTGTGATTTTGTTTGATGGTGTATGTTGGGACTTGAGAAATTTTGATGCGCCATTCTTGTGATTTACAATTAATAATTTAGAAATCTACTTTTGGTAAAGAAACAGAGTCAATGAAAGAGCTATAATTGTTAAAGAATCATTGTGGAAATCATTCAAAAGTGATTTTGGTGGAATCCTGAGTTCCAGTTCTTCCCAATATTGTTAAAATCTTTTAATTATTTTCTAGTTTAATTCAAAATTAAGTCTAAAACGAATCTTCACAAGTCTCAGCGAACGAACTATTTTTACCACTTTTCTGAAACGATCGAGTTTTTGACCCAAGCTGAATATAATACTACACATCCTTTCTTGCGTCTCTGTTACTTTCCACCTGAAGGAAACCTCATCAACTCTACCGACAATATATACTACAAAGAAGAACGCCTTTAATGTATAGGACAAACTTGCAAATTCACAATGACTATGATAACATGTAATTGCCAGGGTCTAAATCAATAAATCTCCGTTCAACACCTACGTGGGATAATTTTGGCTCATCGACCGTCCATCGTGTTTCTTGCAGAAACATTAACCCCAGAAGCTCATATGACAATGCTACAGAACACCTTCAGGTTCCAACATCATTTTACCGTCCCGAAAATCGGACACCGAAGAGGACTCTGTCTAATTTGGAGCGATAATATCCAATTCAGCATACTAATGCACTCACAAAGTTATATTCATGCCCATGTCACACTATCTCCTCCGTCCCAACCTTGGTTATGTACTGGTATATATGGGCCGCCGCACCCAGACGCTAGAAAGGAATTATGAGCTAATTTTGTCCACCTATTCCCACCTTCTAAGATACCTTGGCTCCTTATCGGTGACTTTAACGATGTTACCAACCATCCAGAAAAAGGGCGGTCGCCAGGTAACTTCTGCTCAGATACAACGATTCTTAAATATGATGGATGAATCAGGTTTGATAGACTTGGGGTTCCAAGGTGACCCCTTCACATGGACCAACTGCCAACAAGGATCCAATTTTATCATGGAAAGACTCGACAGGGAAATTGCAAACCGGGATTGGAGAACCACCAACCCCCATACGAAGGTCACCCATTTGCCATGTATTGCGTCAGACCATGCACCAATTCTTGTATGAATAAAGGTTTTGGACTGGAAAGGCGCTCGTAATTACAAATTTGAACACCTCTGGTTATCACACCAGAAGATCAATCAAGTGGTTCATGAAGCATTGAAATGAGAGTCTGATGAAGACCCAACGATGGAAATCCAACTCAAATTAATCACTACAAGTAAGATCCTGATCATATGGAATAAATCCACGTATGACCACCTGCCGACCATGATTAAGACGTCCACCAGTCAAATTCAACATGCACAACATCAATGTGCCACCCAATCTGGCCAAGCACTGACTTACTGGGTTCAACAAGAGAAGGACCTTCGGCTTTTCCATATGGCATTGCTTTAAATCATGCGACCTACTGGCAACATCGTGTGAGAACACAATGGCTACAATCTGGCGATCATAACATAACTTTTTTCCACACTGTAGCTACTATCCATCGGAGCTCCAACAATATTCAACAATTGAGGGACCACTAGAACAATTGGGTTAGAGAAAAAGATAAAATCATTGAGCTCCTTTTGGACCACTTCACAAAGTAATACACTCCTACTGAGCTAACTTACGAGTTATTTGAGGTGATCACACCAAGTCTAACACAATGCCAAAGTGACGCAATTACCGGTCCAGTCACCCCAGAGGAAATACAAATATCTATCACCTCTATCGGATCCGAGAGAACGCCCGACCCGAATGGATTCACAAGTAAGTTTTTTAAAGTATTCTGAGACATTACACATCTTCAGGTTATAGCCACGGTTCACGAGATTTTAGAAATCTAAAAATTCACCCCCTTATAAACGACATAAACCTTACCCTGATACCTAAAAGTCACCATCCCAACCAACCGGACCAATTCCGACCCATCGGGCTATGCAATGTAACCTACAAAAATATTGCCAAGATTCTGGTAAATCAATTGCGACCATTGCTACTGTTTCTTATCAGCCCTTACCAGAGTGCATTTGTACCTCAAAGGTCTATTCATGACAATAAATCTATATCTGGAGAATTGTTCCACCACATTGAAACCACTTCAACCACAACCATCCCAAAAATTTCCCTAAAACTAGACATTCGAAAGGCCTACGACATCCTTGATTGGGGTTTTGTCAGAAGGGCCTTCTAGGAATTAGGTTTCCTAAACTTGTTTATTTAATATGTTATGCTCCGTGTGTCAACGGCCACATACTCAATCAACATCAATGGAAAAACCTCATGGGTACATCACAAAAACTTGAGGAATAAGACATGCCCCATATGTGTTTATAATCTACGCTGAAATACTTTTTGTAAATTTGGAAAAGATGAAGCAACAAAATACAATTCAGGGGCTTTAACATCTCCATACATCCCCGATAGACTGGTCCACCTTCGGCAAGCCCACAATGGAAACAACTATGCTCCCTTCTTCCCACGCTCAAAGAACTTCTGTTTCATACCATTGGTAATGGTGAGACCACTCCTATCACGTCCAACTAGATACCACATCACCCACAACTTGACACATCACGATGCCATAATTTGAGCATCGTTTCATATCATATAGACCCATTTACCCGCACATGGAACCAGGAAAAAATAGCACAACTTCCACCCCTTGTAACTGTGAGGATCATTAGCATTCACGTACCTTAAGCGGGACCACCAGATAAAGTTGTTTGGTCGTTCACAACGGAGGAAATCACTCAGTTATCTCGGTTATCAAGAAATAGCCAGCTGTCGGGTTCACTACCACCTTCTACCATTCCAATGATTTTTTACCTTTGGACGCTGTCGTGTCCACCAAAAATATAACTTTTCTTGTGGAAAGCGCTACGTGAAGGGCTACCTACCTTCAGTATTCTCAATCGAATTCATCTACTTACCTCCAATCTATGACCGATATGCTTACTTAACCTGGAAACGGCTGATCGTATTTTACTGAGATGCAATTCATCTATGTATGCTTGGAACCTTCTCTTCTAATACTGATCGTTTCAGAAAAGTGATAAAAATGTGTTCATTCACTGAGACTTGTGAAGATTCGTTTTAGACCTAATTTTAATTTAAACTAGAAAATAAGTAAAAGATTTTAACAATATTGGGAAGAACTGGAACTCAGGATTCCACCAAAATCACTTGTGAATGATTTCTACAATGATTCTTTAGCAATTATAGCTCTTTTATTGACTGTGTTTCTTTGCCAAAAGTAGATTTCTAAAACATTAATTGTAAATCACAAGCATGGCGCATCAAAATCTCTTAAGTTCCATCATACACCATAAAAAAAATCACAACTAATTAAGAAAAATCATAAATCAACTAAAAATCAATGCAAAAGTCATTAAGAATCAAAAATAGTTACCATTCATTCATGAAATATGGCTTCCTCCATTATTCCTGTGGTTGGATTTAGCTCCTTATAATGTACACACTCACAAAAAAATTATTCATGGCTCAAAAGTGTGTAAAAAGAAGAAAAAATAATAACACAGACGGTGTGCAACGGTGTAATGGCGTTGCAAACTACTGTTCTCACTATTACAAATGAAAAGTTTTTTCAGCTGAAGATAAACGTGTAGATGCTAAGATATTCGTTGCAGATGGGTTGAAAAAACGTTGTAGCTGAAGATAAACGTTGCAAAGCTCAAGATAAACGTTACAAAACGGTTGAAGAAAATGTTGCCTTTTCTATGTTCTTCGTGTTCTTCAGCAGCATCAGAACACTTTTTCCTGTGAGGATTTTTTTCTTCTTTTGTTGCCCTCTTGAGCTTTACCCAACCTCTCTAATCTTTTCTGGACTTGATACAACCTTTTTGTATACAACAGAGCCCTCAAATCTCGAGGGAATCTCTGTTTTTTTATCGATTGAAGCTTCGGGGGTTTGCTCCCCTCCCATTTGTCTTATTTTTTATTCACTCCTTTTGCTTTATATAGGCTTAGCAAACCCTAACTAGCCCTCCAAAGTCGATAAGGACCCAAAACACAATCCAAAACCAACTCAAATTCTCGATTATCCGAAACAGGGGATGAAACTCTTTTCTGGTCTTATGATGGATTTTCAACCATTTTTCACGTCTCGAAACCCTCTGATTGACGTGTTTAGTTCTGTCTTCATGTTGTGATTTCAACTACTCTTTTAAATCCCAAAAATCTCGGTCTTGAAACACCTCAGGTAACTCTCACATGTAAAGAATTATTTTCCCACCATTTTCGGTTTTTAAAATCAAAAGGGGATGCCTTCTAACCAACAGTGGGGTCCCTTTAGCAGTTGGTCCTGGGGTTCCTTCATCAATTTCTCGGGTGCTTTTATCACTTTTTGAGCCGATTTTTCCACAAATATTTATTTCCCAAAAATACCTACAAAGATATAAAAACACACAATAAGTAACAATCGAGCACTAGTAATACAGAGAATTGAGCACAATTTAGACACAAAAATGTGTCTATCAAATACCATGCAAATGATCCGAGGTTTAGTCACCTTACTTTACCTACACTGAATTCAAATAATACCTTCCATCAACTCCTCACCACAAACCTACCGACCGCAATCGCCACATCTTTTTGCTACGTAATGTAGTTCCCAAGGCTAGCGAGGAACGAAATGATCCATCGAAAGAAAGCGGTGGTCCCAAGCAACATCGTCAATATATCCTTACGGATAGAACAATAATTCCGATGGGTTCTTATTATAGATCTGCCACACCTACCCGGATTTACACCGATGCCAAATCTGATCCACTGATACAAACGAACCAGAATCATTTCGATAAGATGGAATCCCCCAGATACGGAATGGATAAAAATCAACACGAAAGGGGAAGCCATATATCACCCGGGATTCGTAGGTGGGGGCTTCATATGCAAGGACGCTTCTTCATAGTTAATCATAGTTATGACGCACTCTCTGGGGATAGAGAGACATTCGTCGTGGAAACCTGGGCGATGTTGATGGCTCTTCAAACAACAACAACAACGAGACACTGGCCGAAGGTATGTTTCGAATCAGACTTACAAAGCCTGGTTCATTTCATCAACAACATGAATGAAACCCTATGGTATCTGCAAGATATGATCACAGAGATCCAAATCCTAATGCAGACAATACCGCACCATTTGCTACATCATATCTACAGAAAATCCAACCAAGCGGCTGATGCATTGGCTAACCTTGGTGCAGAAAACTACCAAAATGGGAGTTACCATACTATGGTTTGGGAATATACAAACCCTTTGTTCCCAATGCAATGTAATGTCGATGATATAAACGGTACCACATACTCCCATGTAGTTCCCTACTATTTTTTTGCTTAACAATATTTGCTTCAAAATAAAATGTAGTATTACATAATGACTACAACTCACTATTAGTAGTATTTTATAAGCGCAAATTCTTGTATTAGATGAATGGTTTCCGTTCAAAACTCAGGAGTAAAATTTACTTTTTTAGCCAACCATCGTATGGAAGTCGAGTAAAAGAGAAATTAAGTGCTCAATAGGTAAACATATATGAAGCAATTTACTGGCCTCATACATCTCTAATGATGTTTGTTTGTGTATGTACTTCCTCTGTCCCTATCATAAAGGCAGAGTTTAGAAATTTTGTAGTCCAATTAAAATAGACGAAGTTCTATTTCCAAGGTTTTCTTTCCCACATATACCGTTATTTATGATACTTGGAAATCATCGGAATGATGTTTATTCTATGTATACCCAAATAAATTTTAAAATATCCAAAATTCTACCTTCGTACGTTTTGACTTTATTTTTTATACCTTATATATCTTCTATTCACCCCACACCTAAAAACCCTATGAATACAAATCATTTTATTCATTTTCTTTTCCATCGGCATCATTACCACTCTTTCTTCCCAAACAGACACTAGTTTTTTTTAATCTAATTGTTGATCTACTACCCAAAGATCCCTAAAAAGGAAAATTGTTCAAGAAAAATCAAATCCATTATCGTAGTCATCATCGTCTGAACGACTATGACTGCTCTTAGTCGTCATGAAAATAACGACCAAGATTGTTTAATTATACATGAAGGTCGAACTCAGTCGTAATAGTTTACAAGACTACAAAAGTTATGAGCAAAAATAGACTGAAAAACTATGGTTGTTTCAAGTTGTCGGAAAAAGAAAGACTAACATTTGCAAACTTTTGTCCTTGTTGTCGGAGTCTGGACGTTACGACCATTCGTAACAGTCGTAGACTGGATGGATGACTACACCTTTTAAGTTCTGATTTTGTATAAAATACATTAAACTTATCTAGGATTTGTAAAAAAATTCCTGATTCTTCAACAATAATGATTTACCGATTGATCGCCTATGTCTCGACGAAATAAATGATAAATATTAAAGAATAGGTGCACTATCATATAATTAATTATAAATCTGATTTAAGGTTTACAACTTGATGGTTTTTTAATGATATTGTTTAATGAAAACGGGAGATCAATGAAGAAAAAGACAAATAAAATGGTAATAACCATAGTCATAGTTAATTTGAATTTTTTAGGTGGTAGATAAGAAAAATAAAAATTGAAAAATGAATTGATTTTATAAATTGTAAGTGAATGAAAAATAAGAAAAGTAGGGGACAAATAGGAAAAAATAAAAGCAATGAATTTGTAATCCAACATCTTCAAAGATTGTACAATACTTACTATAGCTTCATAAAATTAAAAAAAAGGTTATGCCTTTCAACCATTCTTCTAATTTTGATATTATTTGAATTTCTCAATCTCATGCTTTTGTTCATTAGAAAATTCTTGTTTCTTTTGGTCTGCACAATCATTATGTGCCTTTACTTCAATCATCAAAAGTATCATCCAGATCGTGATACATCATATTTTCTAAAAAATCTTGTTCAGTCGCTTGTTGTTTTTTTTTTTATATAAATTATCCTATCTCAATTATGTGATGTGATTTGTTGGTATTTAGCTAAGGTATAATGAGTATCGAGTAGTGATTTTCTTCCGTAATTTAATGACCTTCTTTTGATTTTCTTTCTCTCTACAAAAACCTAAAAATATTATAACATGAAAACCATTAAGCAAAGAATAAATTAGATTTAATAACATAGAGAAATAGAATCAAATACATAGTAGGAAAAAAAATATTGAGATAATTATGAGAAATTACATGCATAGTGCATTAGAATATCATCTAGTATAATAAATTAAGTTTATGCGATTGAATATTTTCGTTGTCTTTGGTACCATGGTTGGGTGAATGAATGAATTCATCAATGAGGGAGGATGAGTTATTGGAGACCAAGAGAGTCATGAAGTACACTTATAAACTCAGAGTCATGAGCATGTCGTTTCTGATGCGGTTATTGATACTGCTTCAGGTGGTAGTATTTTAGAAGTCGAATGAATAGTTAACGAAAAGTTGATAACGGAGAAGCCGGTGATGAATAAAGTTGGTGTTGACCTCCCATTGACCTGGTATTGTGTATGGGGGTATGGAGGTTGTGTCATACGGAGATGGTGTCAGCTTGGGGTTTGAGATTGCACCATCCTAGGATTGTAAGACGGGGTCACTGGAGACGACACCAGATTCGGTTCGTGCTAGACTAGGGAGACATGGGGGCACCAACGGATATACCAGACTGTGGACGTCAGACTGTGGACGTCAGACTGTGGACGTCAGTGAGAACATATCAGGACACCATATGATAGAGTGAATACTTTAAGTGCCGTCTGGAAAAATCTATCTGCGCGTTGTTCACTTTGGAGGTTGTAGAAACTTCATATGATGTGCGATATTAATGGTTGACCCAAATTTTAGAACATAAAAGACTCACCTTTCATCCATTAAAATATTTCTTGGTTTGGAGTTGATTTAGCTGGTGAGAAACACGTTCAAAATTATTATCAGGACAAACCCTAGAATTTCCTGATCCCGTGCATTTTACCGCGATGGCCATATCTCTTAAACGGTAACTCGGACACCGAGCCATTTTAACACATTGAAGTAAATGCATAGGCGAATATTTCTCGTCAAGGATGTGTTCCATATTCATCACCCATTTTTATGTTTTTCAGAGTTAGTGGGTTGAAGTGTGCAACACCCCATGTGTAGGGTTTGTAAGAACATCGTGTAGAAGACTCTGGAATATGCATGTCTGCTATGGGAGCAGTTATATTCATATATTTTTATTTTTTCAAGTCTTGATATGGACTCCTATGCATCTTGCTAGTACTTCTGGTTATGCTTCGAGGAGAGATAACTTCTACCCAAGTATTGGATGGAGTGGATGACCGCTCATGCGCCTTATTTAATGTTTGGATTGATCTTTCCAATGAGATCAAGTACCTAGGCGTATATCAACCAGTAGGCCTTTAATGACTAAATATATAGATATGTTGAATACAATTTACATGAAAGTGACACCCATGGATGAGTGATGTTGCGTCTATTTCAGGTGTATGCTTCAAGGCCCTTAGGGTTTCATACTCCCTGGGCGCTATGAGAAGATATCCACAACATATATCTTTCCACCAGGGATGTGACTCTCTTACGCGGAAGGTGGAAGTAGAGCGGATGAGATATGTGTGCTACTTTATCTTGATGTGGAAACTCTTGTTTATATCGTCGTCATTGATCAAACCTTCTTATTGAAAGAAGTGACTGCGTCGAGTCATCAAAAGTGAAAGAGCTTTCAGTCCTCAAGTGTAGCTCACTTGGATCCGCTACCAGACATGAGATAATTTGATGGTGCCATCATGAGTCCATGCTTCTAGAAATTTGATATGACAAGGGAATTTGGAAGGTTGGACACATGAGTGGTTATAGTGGTACCATACGTAGTACCAGTAATGTTAATGTTGGTAGAAAAAAATTAAGGATTTAACGTTTATGAGCCCAACCTAAGTTCAACCATTTTTGAAGAAGATGATTTTTCTGTAAACGAGAGATTGATCTCCCACCGTGGTGGTCGCCAATTATTTTGGGGTGTAAAACAATAATATTATAAAAGTAGGGGTAAGTTGATGCTTTGAATAAGTACGAAAGATAAAAAATCGCACAAGACTAGCCTACACCAAGAAATGGCCGTTCGAGTCTTGCTTCATTCACAAAGGAGGAGATGGGTTGATCTTAGGGAGGAAAATAGAGAATTGTTGAGATTATAGTGTGTTGTACTTTATAGTATGACATATATGTATTATTGTATGTGAATGAGTGTCTGTGTGAGACTAGGAGAAGACTTCCATGAAATCAGATTTTTAGACTTGTTCAGAAGTTCTACCTGATTTGTGAATAGTTTGATTAACCTATCTATAATAATAGTCATATACATTGTCCTCGTAGGAAGTGGAATTTACAAAGTATTGGTAGAGTGGAGACTGTGGAAGATATGATAAAATCATGTCGTTTCGTTCGGGATACACCTGCTACTCCTTCTACCCCTTTAATTGTTAACACGACCTAGTCCATTTCCCGTTGTAGGTGTATTGTTACACCGCATACTGTAGACCGCCAAACCAAAACCTTAATGAATATCACCGCACGTGTGACATATTTGATGTCTAGTATAACACTAATAATAGAGTCAAGTACTGATACTATTAAGTCTATTAAGTCATAGACACAACTTACTTAGTCAATCAATTGATTTATGACTTAGCATGTATGCCTGGACATGATCAATGAGCACAAGTCTGATGAGACTAGTGAGACTCGTGGAAATTATATAAACTAAATAAAATACGTATTTATTTTAGAGGTCTCTGATAAATTCATATGAACATTGAGCTTCAATGAAGTGATGATATCAATCGACATTGATGCGCCTCTGTGAATGGATGATGCCAGATGCTGGCATTGAGTAAGTCGGAACTGAACTTCATAGGATCAACATGAGGTGATGAATGGTCATGAAGGAGTAGTATGACGATCTCATGAGATCCGAAATGGTCAAGCATTTATACTGCGACATATATGCCATAAGACGTACATGGTTGGACATATATGGTAAGCCACATCTGGCAAGCTGTAAATAGTTATCTATATATAAGATAAGTCGTATGCGGTTGTATTTATGCGATGTGGTACATATTATCAAATCACATATGTTAAGGCATATACAGAAAGACAGTAAACAAGGTGACCATCCAAATGAGTGATGTTTGGAGCGAAGAACACATGCAAAAATCTTTGCCGACCATGGGAGCAAGGAATGCCCAGAGAGGGGCATGCTTGACACGCATATGAGGCGTGGCCGTGGAGCAAACTCATCTGACAATGAGAGAAAGAAATGCGCAGAGAGGGTATGCTTGGCCACAAAGCTGAAGCACAGCCTGACGCGAAGCTGGAGGCGTCGTGAAGTGATATTGGATGGAGTAAGGATTTTCCTATCCGGACATGGGAAACTTGGCCAGGAAGGGAACAAACATTGTTAACATGGCGAGAGGGGATTGAACCGGGCCTTGAGTTCATGGAGAAAAGTTAGATAATCGTGGAGCAAGCTCAGCCAGTCGTGGGCGCAAAACTTGGTGCGGCAAGGGTGCAAGGCTGGAAAGCCTGTGAACATTAGGTGGTTTTGCATCCTTGTACGTATGCGCTGGTGTTGATACAACTTCACCATCATGATTTTCCATGCAGGGATAAAATACGACAGTATAAATGTGGCATTTACGGAGTTTTAGATAAATGTTCTTATGCATATAATAAGTGCATACAAGTATTGTGGATACATCAATGAACCAATATTAATCAATAAAGTATAAATATTGATACAAAATAATTTTTAGAAATTCAACTGTGGAATATATCACTAAAACGAATTGGGTTGCTCTATACTAGTGGGCAATCCATCAAGGAGCCTGAGATTTATTTTATAAAAATTAGAGAGTATGTGGGCATTTTGCAATAATCACCAACACAATTCTGAGAATTCACACAAAGATTCAGATACTGAGTCATACAATAAATATGTATACATATATATAGAATACTAAGTTCATCTAGGTGAAACACTAGGTATTATCAGTGGATTCTTAATTTCATTGCGGAACAAAAATAGATATATAAATTATATATTTGATAGAGGACCAGAGAGATTTTATGGTTTTCTCCTTTGGCAAAACCCACCACCAACACTTCGGAAATGACTTTGATTTAACAATTGAGAATTAACTTGGGTTTCAAGAAATTTATTGCTTACATCCTAAGCAATTCAACCTTGATTGATGACCATAAATTGGAGAGATCAACAACACTGAAAAAATTAATCCCTACACTCTTGTGTATCTTGTTGCAAAGTTTGTCCTCCAAAGACCCGAGGATCTTCGTGATCGTATGCTCGACTTCGAAATAATTCACTTAGGATTTGTAAAGCATAGGTTCACCATCTTGAAGAAATATAGTTTCTAACTTGTATTTATATTTTTGTTGTGAATAATTCTTGTATATTATAAGGTCATTCTCTTCTGATATGAGTTCGTTCAGAACTTTAGATCAAATCCAGATTTAATAGCAATCTACAAACACGATTGAGTATAACCCTTATCAATTGAAATTTTATTTGGAAATTTTTCACAAGAAATCATCTTAAATTAAAATCTAGATTGTGATTCTTATGTAGATAGAAGATTGGGTATCTCTATAAGTTTTAGGAGAATAAACCCTAAAATTGGATTTAGATTCGTCTACATTTAGGGAATTGATTTCTACATCCTTGATTTAGCATCGGAAAAGAAATCACCAGACATCTTGTTAAAGGCAGGGTAGCACTAATTCACGACCGAAAATGGAACAACTCCTAGGTTGTAAAGAACATCAACTAGGGGAATCAAGTGCGTAGGTTCTTATGAGAATTAAGAGATGTGGGGGCACAACTGCAATCCGACAACAGAGTACCTGGGAGGGCTTATTCTGTCTCAACTATATTTCAGGCCTAAGTATTATAGTAGGCTAGTGTTTATAGCAGCTTAATACAATATGTGTTTAAACTGAACGAGGTCCCGGGGTTTTCTGCTTTGCAGTTTTCCTAGTTAACAAAAAAATTTAGTGTCTTGCGTTGCTTTTAATTTCTGCCTTATATTGATTTTATCTTTATAAATTAACAGAATGGATCCCTTGACTTAAAGTTCTTAACTTAATTTTTTACTTAATTTCTCCACCGTTAGATCTAAGTGCATGGATGGTTGATAATAACTTCCTTGTTTTCTAAAATCTCATCTTGATCTTCACCGTCCATACACTTGTATCCGATGGTGGAAAAATTAAGTAAAAAATTAAGTCAGGAGCAATGTAGTCAATCTCGGCCATTACGGTCGAGATATCGGCGCTTTTCAAGGTATCAGACGAATACCTTGACGATATCCGAGATTGCGCTCACCGCGATTTGAACGCGAATATCGGCTGAATTGCCCGTATCTCGGCCGTGACGAATCGCACATATTTAGGGTAAAACTGGTAGTTACTATTTTAATCTAACGGTCCCTAATCTTTTAAACGATCCAACGGTCCATATAGTAGAATGATAGAAATCTAACGGTCCCTAATCTGATATCTGCAAACAGAAACCTAATCTTCTCTCTGCGAACAAAAACCTAATCTTCTCTCTTCTCTCTTGTCTGTAACTCTCTGCGACTTGGGTTTTCTTCCTCTTCTCTAACCTAATCTTCCCTCTTCTCTAATCCTGAATTACTCAAGGTAAAAAACCCTATCATTTTATTCTTCTGCTGCATGATCATTATTTCCGTTTCAATTTTTTCCCTTTTTCTACATTCTTCTCCGTCTTGATTGTTACTGTCTGTGTAGAGAAGTTACAATGTCAAAGTTGTGTGTGTGAAGTATGAACGACTTCTATCATTCTACTAGACTTATGATTTTTTACTGACCCTAAATCCATCTTGTATGCTCTCTTGTCTGTCTGTGTATGCTCTCTTTTATCAGGATACTCTTTTAATTGCCATTTGATTTCAAAATTGGTGGAAAGAAAGTAAAACTGTGTTCTGGATGACAACTCCAAATAGTGGCATTGCTAGCCATGGTGAAGCAGATTGCATCACCTTTTGAAGTCTTCCAACTAAACAATTTTAATTGCAGTGCCAAGTCTTGTTCAGTTAAAGTCTTTGCCGGGAAAATAGTGACATTGCTACGTAATTTAGAACTTCATATAAGACAAGAATGGGGTCTGAATTATGCAAATTTTAACTACAATTCCATTGAACTAGTAAATTATAAAAGAAGATCGACAACTTTTAACTACTGTTACTATGTCACTATCCAACAACTATTTCGATGACACCCAAGTATTCCAACTCCATTTGCTTAATTTCTGACGAATAAAAGACTTTACTACTTGATACAGGAGTAACCTCATCATTTTCAGCTCCATCATCCACTGTACTGCATGTACTTGTCGGAGTTTGTAGAACCTAACACTAACTCACTTTATGTTTTCTGCTTTAGTTTGTTGCATATTGCAGTTGCATTGAAACTGTGTTGTTTGTATATACTAATGCTATTATCATGTTATTTATTTTAAGTAGTTGCACAAGTAAATTCTTAACACTGTCTTTGGTATTCACTCATGAACATAGTTTTGGAACTTTGAAAGCGGTGTTTATTTTTGTTCTGGAACTTTGAACTTTGAACTTAAAGTATGGTTGTTGTTTTTAACTGATTATCTATTTTCCTTTCTTAAATTTTCTGTTTATGTATTATATTTGCAATAGCTCTAACATTTACAGGTATATAAAATTTGGATAAAAGATTTAATAGTTAGTCTGAAATTTCACCGATAATCTCCCGAGATATCGTTGTCAAGGTGTCAAGGTCCCGGCCACGACGATACCGAGATCCGAGATTGACTACATTGGTCAGGAGATCCTCTCCCTTTAACTAAAAGTACAAGTAAATTGTACATTAATCATTCTTTGTGATTTAAGAATCTCCCCCTTTAACTAAAAGTACAAGTAAATTGTACATTAATCATTCTTTGGTCAGGAGATCCTCTCCCTTTAACTAAAAGTACAAGTAAATTGTACATTAATCATTCTTTGTGATTTAAGAATATCTATTTGAGATTATCACAAAGATTTTTTATCTGCTTTAATCTTAGAATGAAGTTCAGGCAAGGAATAAGTCTAAAGATTTTCTAATAAAAAATTGATGGTGTATTTGGTACCCTTTGCTTTTCAAGCTCAATGAAAATAGGCAAAGAAGCAACATAACTCCAAACTCCACACCAGTCAAACAAATCGAAATACAACAGCCAAGAAAAAACATTAGC
The DNA here is from genome assembly GCA_023531435.1 of Papaver californicum. Classification (NCBI taxonomy): domain Eukaryota; kingdom Viridiplantae; phylum Streptophyta; class Magnoliopsida; order Ranunculales; family Papaveraceae; genus Papaver; species Papaver californicum. Next base: position 351,697 of record JAJJMC010008838.1, read on the forward strand.
AAAGACTAAGGAAACGCCTCTTAGCCTGAGTTCTTTGCCCTCTTCCTAGGTTCTCCTTGTTAGATCTTCCTATGAAGCTCTTTCTCTTTTCTATATGAGGTCTTGTCCTCACAAGACATGTATTTGAGGTTTCTCGCAAATTCACCATCTTCAAGATCATCATTATCCTCTTCTATTTCTTCAATTGAAACTATATCTTCAAATTTCCTTGCAGAAACCTCACCCTTGCTTCTACAAGTTGGAAATCTTCATTCTTTAAAATCACTTAACACCATAACTGTATTTTTTTTTTTTTTGAGAAATCACCTACTTAACACTCATGCAGGTAAGAGTTTTTCCTTTGGCCGAGACCCAATCACCTTGTGAAGCAGCTGGACGATCTAACTTCCAATCACCACTACCATAATGCTCCTCTCCACTGCTCCCTATGGTCACATCATTATCAATAGAAACAATATCTTCATTGCCTGCCTCATTTCCCGTTTCACCCAAAACCTTACCATCATCACTAATGGTAGTACCACCATTATTTTCCCATTCATTTAAGTTGACTACTTCATCACCTTGACTTTTTCCTGTCGTAGATTGTGTTCTCTTATAACAAGTCATAACTTCTGCTGTAGTAGATAAAACACCTTCATTCTATGCATTTGAAGTTAATTTTGAGTTACTTTCATTTGTTTCCATGACACTTACATTTCCATCTCATAGAATTCTTGAAATGTTGTTCCTGCCCTGTCTACATCAATAAGCAAGGCATGATTGGTCTCCATACCACCAACAACCTCATTTGAATCAACTGATTTCGATGCAATTCCATTATTACCTCTATTCAAATCCTCTAACTTTGACAGTAGTTGACCTCAATTTCTATAGGTATCCTAGCAAATGTCAATCTAGTCTTCTAAAGAGTGCATTAATCTGTTAAAAAAGGCTTTCCAAGGTAACTAAATATCAAACCTAAACCTTCATCATTCCACATATGCAGAGGAACCCCATCGATCAACACCCACATATAGGGACAAACTTAATATCAGAAATTGATTTTTCAACCAAGTGAGACCATGGTCTCAAGTGAACAAGCGATTAGAAATGTAAAAAGAACCAATTTCTAAAGTTTTTCTTCGATCCTCTTCATCTATGAATTCGAAAATAAAAGCATAATCACCACATAGTTTATACACCTCCTTTTTAGGTGCTCATAATTTGCTCACATCAACTTGGACTGCAGCGAAGGACAATCTATTCCCACAAAGAAACCCACAACTAACGCTTCACAACTTTTGATTCATGCTGAAAAACTTTCTGAAAGAGCAGAGACCATCTTTTTCCCATTGAAATCAACAGGTGTAGTATATTTCATCTTTGATTGAGAGAGTGCTGCTCTAGGCATAGGAAATTAGGTTTTCCGATTGTTAAGGTTAGAATTACCCCATTTTGCTCAAATCACAGAGAGAATAGAGTTTCCAACGTACCAGCCATTGTTGATATATTTTTCAACAGGTGACACAATTTCAGTGTTGCTTTGATTCTTTTCATGCGAAACATCATCAGATCCCAGATGTAAAGATGAACTATTTCTCCAATCCAAAAAACGCAAGCACAGTGAGATCTAGAAAGTCACCTTTGTTCTCCCCGACCACGTCATCACTCTCTCAGTTGATGAAACAAACATTTATTCTCTCTCCTTCGTAATTTACTTTATGGCATACACCCGTGGGTGAGCTGTTATCCAACGGATTTTGGATGTCTCATCTGCATCCAATCCACTAAAATAACAAATTATAGAAATGCATTCGCGTTCAGTTTGCCGAGAAGCAATTCGGATGTTTATCCACTAAAATAAGGATTGGATCAGATAAAACCAGCCGAGAAGCAAATCGGATGTCTATCCACCAAAATAAGGATTGGATCAGATAAAACCCGTATATTTGGTTGTATTATTCACCTTGGCCCTCTTTCTCGAGTGGGCTCAAAATTTTTAAAGACTTTTCAAACCCATGGCCATGAAAGTAAAAAGAGGGAGTGAGGTGAGAACCAAACACTTAATTCCCACATTTTGATTTGACAAAAACGGGTAAAAAAGACAAATGGCATATCTTTAGTTGTCTAATCCCTCTTCAAAAAAATTCTCGGATTGTAAGGGTTATTATAACTAACAGTTTGGTTTTAAAAGAACCATAATGAAGATAAACAAGCATCTATACAAACTCTATACTGGCACATGCATTATACTGGTAGGAAGTAACGGTTATTGTTGAGGTGGGAGTTTCATCTTTCCTAAAACATCCATGCCTACCACAAGTTTCAAAGAGAGAAAAGGACAATAACATATGCATGAACACACCATGCACATAATAATACAATAAAAATGCCATATACGAGTTATAGAACAAGAAATGCAACAACTGCAGCATTACATACTTAGCAGACAAGAGAGGGTAAGAAGGAATGAAAATTACAGTTGTATCCAACTAAGTGACTAAGTTACACGAATAAGAAGTACGACCACTATGAAGACACAAGTCATACCAAAGATTAGTAGCCACGTGAAGCCTGGTCTTAAAAGTCCGAGAATATATTTCCTTTGCACGAGCAATTTGCATTACCAGTGCTCGCCAAGCTATGCTCCACTGCCCTTTCGGTAGATTCAAGTACCTGCATTCACTCAGATCATAAATACCAACCTCCTACAATGTTATCATGCAGTACCATAAAAGGGTATACATGCACCAAATTCCTCTCGGCCTACTCTTTAATTTAGTACTCCTGAAGATAAAAGGGTATACATGCACCAAATTCCTCTCGGGCTACTCTTTAATTTAGTACTCCTGAAGAGTGCACTCCTTTTTTCAAGAAAGCTTACATGGGGGCTTCCTATGTGATATAAGGGTTTCCCATGGATTCAGGGTGACCAAATAATTCGTTAAGAGGTATTTTATAGGCTATGATAAATGTTCATATTACCCTTCCATCTATGAAAAAGTCTAATTTGATGTTCAATCTATTAAAACCTAAACAACCTAATCAAGATATTGAAGAACAAATCGGTGGTGAAGGAAATCAAACTTCCCAACCACAACAAATGGTGTATATAAGGTATTCAACAAAATCCATGTTATTTTTAGAACCCTAAAGTGATTGATTTTCTTGTTTGATTGATTGAGTTGTAAAAAAATTAGGTTTCCAGAAACATTTACGGTTGGGTTCGAATTGAACCCAACCGTAACTGGTTTCTTTTGAATTTTACGTTTGGGTTATTAAAATACCCAATCATAAATAAGAAGGAAGGAGATGAAGATGAAATTTTACGGTTGAGTTCGATTCTGAATCCAAAAATAAACTATTTTGCACTCAAAGTATTTTTTTTTCTTACGGTTGGTTTGATTCTAATTGTCAACCGTAAATTATTCTTCATATGTCAAAAAAAAATTTTAAAGGTTATTTACGGTTGGGTTCGATTGTCAATTCCCAACCGTAAATTATCCTGGTTAGTTCAATTTTTTTGTTGATGATTATTTACGGTTGGGTCATATGCTAAAACCCAACCGTAAAACTGTTACGATTGATTGTTCCATGAATACACGGTTACGGTTAGATTAGGATGAACACTAACAGTAATTGTTAGTTACGGTTGGGTATGATGCTTAAAACCCAACCGTAAAACTGTTAAGATTTGGGTTTCCGCCATAAAATTACAGTTACGGTTTGGTTAGGATGAACACCTAACCATAAATGGCGTTTACTGTTGGGTTCAACAAGAAAACCCAACCGTAAAATTCCCTGAATCACAAAAAAAACATAATTTTTTACGTAATTTCATCAAATTTGAACCATAAAAAGACCAAAAGTTTAAGTTAGAGGTATACCTGACTATTCTGGTTGAGTGAATCAAAATCTAAGGTTAATTTAATTTAAGTTAGAGGTATACCTGACTATCCTGACTATTCTAAAAAATTCTCTTTCATTTCTTTTACTTTTTCTTCCCACCAAACTAAAAAAAAAGAAAAACTTGATTTAATTTAATTAATTATAAGATTATTTTATATTAGTTATTATTAACCTAATCTATTAACTAATTAATTTTATTAATATTAACTAATCAAAGATAATTTAACCATTATGAAAATATCATGGATAAAGAGTTTTTAAAATTCCAACCTAACATCCCTACTTTATTTTCATCTTGGAAACCTCTATCATCTTGGAAACCCCCGTATAAACTTTCTTTTTCAAAGTCTTAAAGCTAACACCACTTTACGCACAAAAATAAAAAATCCTTAAGCTACAGAAACATCTCATAGAAAATTGAACGATACAAACCATAGGTACGAGAGCCAGTAGGTCCCACACATACCTTTTAGGTTTTTAGTGACAGTCTGCATACACATGGTAAAGGCGACAAACTTAGTTCATAGCAATTAAAGAACTTTTCTCTTCCCTCGGCTACCATTTCAAGATTCAATAGCTATAACAAAAAGTCAAAAACAACTCCTCAGATCAAAAATGAACAAAGTTGTTTTCATTCTTGCTCTGATACCTCTTCCAGACAATTTTTATTATTTTAGTCAGAAGACGTAGAAGCCTCTCTAGCTGGGTGGCGAAGTCATTAGGTGGTACATGGTAAAACCCCAGACCCTAGAACGAAACTACCCTACAAGAACATCCTTATTTTTTCTATATTATATTTCCTCTGACCCACGTATAAAGGCGGAATTGATTAAATCTCTTAGGTTAAAAAAATTTTGGTTTCATAAAATTCATCAATTTTTTTATTTTATCCTTTATCATAAATCAAACACTAAAAACATTAACTAAATTATTATGATACCCATGCATTATAATTAAGGGTATATATAAAAAAATCATCTTGAAATTAAAATTCAGTTTATCTAATGCGATAACCAAAAATTAAAACTCTGCCTTTAAACGTAGGACAGAGCGAGTATTATATTATATTACGTTATATACGCTCTTTAAGAAGCTTATGTGTCACTCTATGAAACTTAAGACCCATACTCCATAAGTATGAAAGTGCCTTGACACATTTATCCCATTTAAGAAAAAGGATGAAGAAAAAAGAACAAATAGTATACGATGCAGAGTAGTGTTTACGACCCGCCTTTTCCGTGTCTTGAACGGAATGGCTCATCATAAGGCTACTCTCCTTAAGTCTTTGGGCTAATCCAACCAATTCATTTGTCAAATCTTCTTGAAGCTTTCTGTTGAAAGATTAGAGGAGACAGTGAAAAAATCTAGGAAAATGAAGGCAAAATAAAACTAGCTTTCTCCATCAACCAAAATTATTAGCACTCCCAGGTGAACCTCGAAAGCATCCCTCGAAGAGAGTATTGATTTTATAGCCATATTTGAAACCACGACTCAATGGATATAAATTAGTCACCTGTGCTTTTCAATGTGCATGTGAGCTTCAGCATCCAATTTGATAGGAGTTGCTGAATCAGTTTCTTTAATCTCGTAAGATCTATCTTCAACTTTAGCATGAGACCTGCAAGTTACATAACCGTTAAACTAGTTAATAAAACCAACATCAAGTGCAATAAACTATTTTTCACTTACAAGAATCTCCTTCGCAATCGTGGAAAAGGAACCTGAGTTCCTTGTTCTGTCTCGGATAAGATTTCCTTGACCCGATCCCCATCAAAAGCCTCCAAGGATTCTGGCATCACAGGCTGCCACCGTACAGAAGACTGTTAGGTTTGTAATCGAGATACATATGTAGTAATCTAACAATTCAAATCCCAGAAAATTGCAGTGAGTTTCATAGACTGCAGAAATTCTAAAGAACTGACACGGACAAAGAAGCTGTAGACATTTGGGTACAGAAGTGCCAGCATAATAGCTGGAACCTTAGTTGAAAGGTGGCGGAGAATCATAAGTCAGAGAAACTTTTGAAACCATGTAGGGTCCAAGATAATTGTGGGTAGTGACCAAGATAATTGTGGGTAGTGAAGTTGTAGAGGATAATCATTTTGAAAGCTAATGTTCAACGAGAGTAGGAACAAACTCTATTTATTATTCTCAAGAAAAGTAGGACAGATCCTGGAACCACGAATACCAGGTCTAACTTCAATATCATGTACTTAACAGCACAAACAAAGAAATTCATAATTTTCTTCTTACACCTCCAGGGAAAACTGTTGATAAATAGACCGTGTCAGGTTTTGGTTACTAACAAACTGTTCTCATCCACAGTCCATACATGTCAAAAAAAAAAAAAACTCGAAAATATATTCTTATATTGGAGCCCAAGAAGTTGAAATATAATATATATACTTACTATTTCTGTAGCTAATTTTGCCGCAAGGGCTTCAATCTTCTCTGAATAGTCACTCACCTTCGCTTTTGAAATCCTATAGGAAAAATCCCAACAGTCCTAGTTAGCATAAGTAGAAGCTGTAGGATGATCTATATAATATTCCATTCTTGACAAAATGTTGTTCAAAGAAGGTACTTTAAGACAGTCCCTTTTGTTTCACTATTTTCTAAGTGAAGCTTTAATCCTTTGGACTTCTCAACATTTCATCTTTCTTTTTCTTAAGAATGAAATGGTCCTGGGTAATCTTTTGCGCAAGGGCTTAGGTTTTCTATATTTATGATTACCCAAGCTATTCTTTGTTGCAATGGTTTTAATGTACCAAACATAAGTTCAAAATATGTCAAAGCATGATATCATATTTAAGCACAAACAAATAACGGCAAGGAACATGAATAGCATTCACAAAAATACCTTGTAGGGACTGAAGTAGAAAAAATCTCACAGTGCTTTGACGACTACTATTAAATAAGTTACAGGAAATCAACGAGTGCTTAGCCTCTGAAAAAATATCAGGTTATCAGATAAGGTAATAGCAAATCAGGAAGAAGATATAGTTCTTTTAAGGAACTCAAATTCAACCCAACCCTAGAACATAGCATCAACCAACTGGGCGCAATGTCTCCAAGAGAAGTTTCCTATTGCAAAAATCAAAACGAATCCTATTTAAAATCTGAAGGTGCTGAAGAATCAATTTACAAGTTCAAACAGTTTTTACCAAACTTGGATATTGGAGACACTGGACAAAAACGTACAAATATGTCTTTCTCGTCCAATTCTGTAACTATACATAAAAATAAAATCAAGCGATAATAAAACCTTTGTAAGCCGTCAGGTGTAGTTTCTGCGCCAATTGTTCCGATTGTTCCCCTAATGTAGTAACATACTGCAAAGCTGAGTCATCAGCATCAGTCATGCATTTGCATCTAGAGATATAAAAAAAAATCCACTATAAAGAAACTCTGCAGGTAGAATGATTTCACAATTTGAAACAAAATTGGTACTAAATGCAAAAACCTTAACATCGCATAGATAAACTAGATATATCACGTATCTGATGACAGATTTAACCTCCACCAACCAATCTTCATATGTTCAAGTAACATACTCCTCCAACAACTGGTGGTGTTACCAATGCAAATTTAAGCCGAATAAAGTACCGCATACCACCACAATCATTTCAGATATCTTTATTTGCCAAGACAGAATAACACAGGGTCATGCATACGTCATTACGTCTGACGAGGAAGTCAAAAGTCTTCTGACCAATTTCATCAAGAAGTTCTAGTTACTAATTACCTCGGCACATGTTTTTCTTGTTGAGTGCATCACAATCAATTTTGTGAATTAATATCCTTAGAAATTGGTATACCATTTCTTATACTCTTCCACATATAGGTATCAGTCTCACCACCCTCATCACAGTTTTACATGTTCAAATGCTGTTTCTATTATCCCAAATTTTTTTTTTTTGCTTTGATCCAGATTGGATTTCAAAAAATTGAAACAGATGAAAAACTATATGATTTCTTCCATAAAAGGATAAAAACTAAGTCTAAGACCAAAATTGCGGCAACTAACAACATATAACGTTGATTAAAGCATGCCAGTATCACAAATTTGGATTTAACAAAAGCTTATCCAACAACAACTTAGCTTAAACTGTTATATCATCGGTTTTACCATCATTAGAGTAGTACATGAATACTATATCAATCGGAAGCATAATAACAGAAAAACTGAAATACATGGCTAAGATACAAACTATGTAGGCCTATATATATACATATATTCAGGGATGAGAAGGGGTTATCGGATATTAAGCAGAACGAGTTTGCTAAAAAAAAAAAAAGTGATATGACTCAGAAGACAAACAATTTTGATGAAAATGAGACAGGCACCGCGCACTTACATGTATGAGTTTTGCTTGATTCTGTTGCTGAGGAGCTGTTGCAAGTAACCTCCTCAAATTTACGTCCGTCTTGCTAATTCCCATGAACAAAAATTCCTAATCGCATTCAACAAATATCTTAGTTTAGTCTGTATGAGAACTGATCACGCCAAAAAAGAATCATATTCAGCTTCCATAGATCAGTTTTGACCTCAATTTATAATTTTTCTACGACCTACACAACTGAATGGCAATCCCTAAAAAAAATGAGTGAAATCTAACCCCAAAAATTCCATAAGCATTTTCCCGTTCAAAAGAAATCCCCAATTTTTACAGTTTGAGCCAAATGATGCCATGATAATAAAACCAACTCTATAAAAACTTAACTGAATTAAAAAACAAAACCATAAAATTGAAAATTTTGTAATAAAACCCTGACTTTCCGATCAAATAAGTACCTGTTGATTTGTGGATGAGAAAGGCTGCAGAGATGGCTGAGAGACAACGTTGTGTGGGACTGTCAAGTGCGATAATCGATCGGTGCATAAATTATGTAACAATTCGGATCGATTATAGGATAAACGAGCACCTTCAATTTTTATTTATTTACATTCCGCTGACACCCCTTCTTATAAGGTGTCACACATGACGCAAGGCACCTTCCAATTTCTACGGGGTGTAACCGCCATAGAAATGCAAACCAGCGACAATCAACTCCCGATTGACAAAAGAAGATTTGGTGTTTCGCTTTAACTCTTACTGCACTAGGTTAGACAACAGAGAGTCTGCCATGTAAATCATTCATAAAGAAACAAGGTTAGACGAACATTATGTTTGCTTTTTTGTATTTTTGTTTTTCTGGACTTGAATTATCTGGATACGACTGAAATCATCTGACTTGTCTAATGTGTTTGTTTTTTGAGTCAGATCTGACTCACCTGACTCAAAAATATGTAAGTCAATGGCTTGGTCCCATGAATTAAAGACATTTTGTTCCCTGATTCAAACGGATTCAAATCAGAAATTAAGTCTGACTCAGGTAGCGAATCAAATGTGATTCAAATTAAAAAACAAACGGTCTGACATCTGACTTGTGCCGAATTAAAGGCCGAGTCGAGTGAGCAAAAACAAACATGCTGGAACATAAAAACTCACGCAAAATTATGCAAACTGATTCTTTTTTATTACATAAAAGAAAAATTACAAAACTTACCCATATTTGGACTACACAGGCCTATTATTTTTGAACTAAGCCTAACTCTTGCTTTCAATGTTTGGTTCCTCTCCAAATTGAAGAGGTCTGAACCCAGTGATTTCTGGACTATTAATAATACCTAGACAATACCTAAACTCGTGTGCAACCAAGTGCACAATCCATGGACATTCATCTGTTCGTTGACAGTTCTTTAATAGTCTAATATGCATATAACTAACCCAACTGTTGTGGTGCAAGCTTGTCGATGCCAGGCACACTATCCTAGGTGCTTAAGGACCTCTAAACATAGTTAAAAACCGGGTTCATAACTATTCCCACTCCTTCCCTTAGTAACCAAGTTTTAACCACTTTATAGAGCCAGTCTTGCACCAACATCTGTCGTAACTAGGTTGGCCATGCCCTTCTTTTATTGGACACTTAAGCTAAAGTAAAGTCATGCTTAAGTCCAGGTTTAATTGTTGAATAGATTTGCTCCATGTGTCATATGCTCTGCTTACTTCACTTGGCCAGATAACTGACCACAATGATATGTTCGGATGAGTTATTGTTTCACATGCGTTGCCGAGGACTTTCCTAAGCCTTAGACTAGCACATAGGTCATCGAATGACCTATTTCATATCCTTACTTCCTTCGTTGAGTTGGATTAACTTGAATTCTCGGGCACCCAGTGTTGTGATGGAGAATATTCCTGTAACAGTGAACAAACCAAATAGAAACTTGAAAAGAGTTAAGGGTTAGAACAGATAACACACTTCAAACAATCACACAAGCACAGAGAGATGGACTCGCCTATTCAATAGACTGCCCTTAACTCGATATTTGTCAGGTACACCTTTGGAAAAGTGTTGCTATACCTTTAGAGATGACAAATCGAATCCAGGATAAAACCACCTGATACCGACCCAGTTAGCAAGACTCGTTGGCCCGTTGTGAACTTAACAGTAGAAGAAGATGAAAATAAACTAGTGCGTATACAAAGCAAAAAGAGGGGAAAAGTCGTCAGGTCAGTGGCTGCGACTGGGATAAGTGAAAATCTGATTTTTGTTTTTCTTTTAAATAAGAAGAAGACTGTTGAGTTTTTCAAACGGTCAAAATTCATTTAATTAAACATATTTAATTCGAGATATTTAATTAAAAGATTTTGTTTATTAAACCTGGTTTAATTTTATAAATACAAAACGGTAAAATATTTAATGTATATAATTAAAATATAAAACCGTTGGATCTTTGATAGGTGCACGTATGCACTCGCAGGCACACGCAAGGCACACGCCAAGGCTCACACCAACGGTCACGCCAATGCTCGCACCAATGGTCACACCATGGCTCGCACCAAGGGTCGCACCAAGGGTCGCGCCAAGGCTCACGCAAAAGCACACGCAAGCTCCGTAAGCCCGCGGCCCGTGGTGCTTCGATGCGAAGCACCGCACATGTTTGCATTTGCCCACTAGTCAATTTCCTAAGTCCATATCCAATCCACTAGTTCTGTTTCCTTATATAGAACGTTTGTGGTAATAAGGATAAACTTCCTCCTTGGTTTGCCCAATATGGGACAAACCAAAGGTTTCTCATTCACTAAGAAGTGAAAATGGATGGCTCAATTTTTCCACCCCAAGTTTGGACTAGTGACCCTAGGTCCCTTTAAGATATAGTAAGTAACAAAATTAATTTTAAGTAAGAAATCCATTTTTAATTCTAACAATCCCCCACATGAATGAAGAAAGCGATAAATCAGAAAACCGGAAAACGAGAAATACCTCTTAAGCAATAGGTGTCCATAAGGAATTGAAGCTTTGCTTAGTGAGAAGTACCGGAACTACTTGATGGACAGTGAACGCGATGTCTTGAACTGCCATGGTTTGGTGTAATTCATCAATAGCTCCTTACGCGAGATATCTCTCAAGAGTGTTGTTAAGTTCACGGCGTTGTGTCCGTTTTGGCCCTGGACACATCCCGTTTCTCAGAATGCTCTAGAGAATCAGCTCAATTCTCATAGGAAGCGACCCACTTCTTCATTCAGATAGGTGAGTTCTATCAAGAGTGTTAACTGCTACACCCCATTTCAATCTTAAATTGAAACTATAGAACTCATTAAGACTTTATTATAAGTCATCCTCACATGCAGACACACTATCACGTCTACATCATAGGGAAGGGACAGAGAAAATAATTCCCTGATAGTGTTTAATTTTTACCCGCCACAAATTAGTTGTCTCATTCAAAACCTTGATCTTGGGATCTCCAGTCAGCAAGGTTGAGTATCCTTCATAGCAAGTTTTAATTTATGAGCTTAAGTCCCATCCCCCTCGATGCATTACTAACTATCTCCTTGGACAAGCCTTTCGTCAAAGGATCCGCGATATTCTCCTTAGACCTCACAAAGTCAACAGAAATAACGCCAGTTGAGATTAGTTGTTTTAGAGAATTGTGTCTTCTCCTAATATAAATAGATTTTCCGTAATAGTTGTTGTTTTTAGCATTAGCTATTGCAGCTTGACTATCACAATGTATAGATATAGATGGCACATGCCTATGCCAGAGAGAAATGTCATCTAAAAAACATCTTAGCCAAGCGGTTTCCTCTCCTGCTTTATCTAACGCAATAAACTCGGATTTCATAGTGGATCGAGCGATACAGGTCTGTTTGGAACTCTTCCAAGACACTGATCCACAGCCTAGAGTAAATACGTATCCACTCGTAGACTTAGACTCCTCTGAGTCTGCTATCCAGTTTGCATCACAGTATCCTTCAAGAACAGCGGGGTGTCTTTCATAACTCAAACGGTAGTTTAAAGTGTATTTAAGATACCTCAACACTCTGAAAAGTACATCCCAATGCTCATGTCCTGGATTACAGGTATACCTACTTAGTCTACTCACAGCATAGGCAGTTTCTGGTCTTGTGCAGTTCATTAAATACATCAAACTTCCTATGACTCGTGAATATTCAAGTTGCGAGACTCCATTGCCTTTGTTTTTCTTGAGTTTGCAAGAAGGGTCAAATGGAGTACTTGCAGGTTTACTATCAAACTGGTTAAATTTCTTAAGAACTGATTCAACATAATGAGATTGACTAAAACTGAATCCATTAGACTCCTTTCTAATTTTCATCCCTAGGATTACATCAGCAGGACCTAACTCTTTCATGTCAAAGTTCTCACTCAACATGTTCTTAGTGGAATTAATGATTTCTAAGGTTGTGCCTAGTATAAGCATATCATTAACATACAAGCATACAATCACACATGTATCATTTACAGATTTATTGTACACACATTTGTCAGCTTCATTTATTTTAAATCCACTAGAGAACATTACATGATCAAATTTTTCATGCCATTGTTTCGGTGCTTGTTTCAAGCCATATAAAGACTTTTTAAGTCTACACACTTTGTTTTCATAACCCTTCACTACAAAGCCTTCGGGTTGGTCCATATAAATTTCTTCATCTAATTCACCATTTAGGAACGCAGTTTTTACATCCATTTGATGTATTTCTAGGTTATGAATTGCAGCGATTGCAATTAGCATCCTAATGGAAGTAATTCTAGTGACAGGTGAACAAGTGTCAAAGAAATCTACACCTTCTATTTGTTTATAGCCCTTAGCTACTAGTCAAGCTTTATACTTTTCCACAGTTCCATCTACCTTATGTTTTCTCTTGAAGATCCATTTACAGCATATGGGTTTGCACCCTAGAGGTAAATCTACTATCTCCCAGGTTTCATTCTGAACAATAGAATCCATCTCACTAATAGTGGATTATTTCCACCATGGAGCTTCAGACGAAGTCATGGCCTCTTTATAGGTTTGTGGATCAGTTTCAACTAAACAGGTTATGAAGTCTGGCCCAAAAGATTTTTCTATTCTAAGTCTTTTGCCTCTTCTAGGTTCATAAACAGATTCATCTTCTTCTATCGGTAAAATATGGCTAGAAGAAGGGACATCTAGGGGATCGTCACATATCATGCGAGATTCAGATTTCAACGGAAACACATTTTCAAAAAATGTAGCATCCCTAGATTCCAAAATGGTGTGCACACCAATTTCTGAGTTTTCAGAACTCACAACCATAAACCTATAAGAAATGGTGTGTTCGGGATATCCCATGAAGACACAATCAATTGTTTTAGGTCCTATTTTAGTCTTCTTAGGTGGAGGAATAGAGAGCTTGGCTAAGCACCCCCACACTTTGAGGTATCCATAAGAGGGTTGTTTGCCTTTCCATAATTCATACGGTGATTTGACTGATCCTTTAAGGGGCACTCTGTTCAGGATATAGCAAGCTGAGAGGACGGCCTCCCCCCACAAGTTCGCCGGTAGTCCTGAACTGATTAACATGGCATTCATCATCTCCTTAAGGGTTCGATTTTTCCGTTCAGCCACTCCATTATATTGTGGTGAATAAGGAGGAGTTACCTCATGAATAATGCCATGTTGTGCACAAAAGTCTCCTATAGGGATTACATATTCACCCCCACGGTCAGATCTAATGGTTTTAATTGTGGTGTTCAATTGGTTTTCTACTTCTAATTTATATAATTTAAATGCTTCTAAAGCATCGTCTTTTCCTTTAAGCAAGTAAATATGACAGTATCTAGTACAGTCATCTATGAAAGTGACAAACCATTTTTTACCACCTCTGGTTTGGATTGATTTCATATCACTAAGTCTGAGTGAATTAACTCTAAGGGATTAAAATTTCTGTGGACATTTTTCTTAAAGGGCTTCTTTGCATATTTTGATTCTACACAAACTTCATATTTATGTTCATATTCCAAATTTTAATTTTGGAATGCAGCCAGAGTTTGCCAATTTGTTCATTGATTTATAATTTACATGACCAAGTATACCATGCCAGATATTCAATGAGACAACAACATAAGAAGAATCAATTTTATTAACTTCAACAGAGATTACAAATAATTTGTATAGGCCTTCATCCTTATAGCCCTTTCCCACAAAATCCTTTCCCTTAGTGACAATCACTTTTCCAGACTCGAATACAATCTTAAAGCCCTTATCATCTAGCACACCACTTGAAACGAGATTCTTGCAGATGTATGGTACATGTAAAACTTCATTCAATGTGAGGATTTTCCCAGATGAGAGCTTCAGCGAAACTTTTCCTTTTCCTGCAACCTGTGTTGCAGATGAATTACCCATATAGAGTTTTTCTCCTTCTCCTACCGTCTGATAGGAGGTGAACATGTCTTTACTTCCGAAGACATGTTTGGTAGCTCCAGAGTTTACCCACCAGTCTCTCACATTGGTAACTAAGTTAACCTTAGACACCGTGCCAGAAAACTCATTTTTACTACTTTCAACTAAATTTACATTTATTTTCTTAAAATTCGCATCTTTGCATTTTCTACAATGATATGGCCAGACACACCACAAACATAACATGCTCCCTTAATTTTACCAATAGTATATTTTGGTTTTTGAAAGGTACCTTTTCTTTGCAGGCCAGGCTTGCGCTTGTTGTGGTCCAGACTTAGATTAGCAAATTTGTGTTCGATAACGTGAGCTTTGTTTGACATGTCTCTTGCAGAAGAAACATTTTTTTCCTTTGAGCACATCAATTCTTCAACTTGGATTTTCTTGCCCAATTCTACCATGGCAATTTCACCAGTTTCATGCCTTAGTCTTCTCTTGTATTCAGCCCAGGAATTTGGCAATTTTTCAATAACAGCAGAAACTTGAAATGTTTCGTCAATAACCATTCCTTCAGCAATTATTTCATTAATAATTTTTTGCAGCTCTAGAAACTGATCAACCACTGATTTATCATTCATCATTTTATATTCCAGAAAACGTGCAACCAGGAATTTTTTACTTCCTGCTGTTTCTGCTTCATATTCATCTTGTAGTGCAGTCCATAAATTGTAAGCATTGAAATTATCCTTAGCATTGTAAAAATCATATAAAGCATCTTCAAGGCAGTTTAAGATATGATTTTTGGCCATGTAATTACTTCTCTTCCAACTTTCTAAGTTCTGTAATTTTTCAGGTTCATTCTGAGACTCATCAAACGGCTTCAGAACCATATCATCTAGCATGTGGAAACTCAGGAAAAATAACATTTTTGACTACCATCTCTTGAAGTCCTTTCCAGAAAACTTCTGAGGTCTGTCAACATCAGTCTTCACCATTGTTACAGAAGTAAAATTTTGAAATTAAACAAATATCGAGTTAAGAATGTTGGAGAATATTCCTGTAACAGTGAACAAACCAAACAGAAGCTTGAAAAGAGTTAAGGGTTAGAACAGATAACACACTTCCGACAATCACACAAGCACAGAGAGATGGAGTCGCCTGTTCAACAGACTGCCCTTAACTCAATATTTGTCAGGTACACCTTTGGAAAAGTGTTGCTATACCTTTAGAGATGACAAATCGAATCCAGGATAAAACCACCTGATACCAACCCAGTTAGCAAGACTTGTTGGCCCGTTGTGAACTTAACAGTAGAAGAAGATGAAAATAAAATAGTGCGCATACAAAGCAAGAAGAGGGGAAAAGTCGTCAGGTCAGTGGCTGCGACTGTGGTAAGTGAAAATCTGATTTTTGTTTTTCTTTTAAAGAAGAAGAAGACTGTTGAGTTTTTCAAACGGTCAAAATTCATTTAATTATACATATTTAATTCGAGATATTTAATTAAAAGATCTTGTTTATTAAACCTGATTTAATTTTATAACTACAAAACTGTAAAATATTTAATGTATAGAATTAAAATATAAAACCGTTGGATCTTTGATGGGTACACGTATGCACTCGCAGGCACACGCAAGGCTCACGCTAACGGTCGCTCCAAGGCTCGCGCCAAGGCTCACGCAAAAGCACACGCAAGCTCCGCAAGCCCGCGGCCCGCGGTGCTTCGCACCGCACATGTGTTCCTTTGCCCACTAGTCCATTTCCTAAGTCCATATCCAATCCACTAGTTCTTTTTCCTTATATAGAACGTTTGTGGTAATAAGGATAAACTTCCTCCTTGGTTTTCCCAATACGGGACAAACCAAAGGTTTCTCATTCACTAAGAAGTGAAAATGGATGACTCAATTTTTTCACCCCAAGTTTGGCTAATGACCCTAGATCCCTTTAAAATATATTAAGTAATAAAATTAATTTTAAATAAAAAATCTATTTTTAATTCTAACATGTTGTACCATCCAATGTTGCATATGTCAATGGTAGTTCTAGTCTTAAATCAAATGTAGATGCATTTTCAGACATAGTAATTGTATTTATTGTGCCACTTGACAAGAGGATAACAAACATCCCCCACACATTCAATTCAACCACCTCGATGAATGCAGGTCAAGTTCAGTAACACAGTAAACCCCACTAATGTGTATACTTTAAGAAAAACTTTAACTTCGTAATTTCATCAACTTCTTGACACTGCAAACGTCTTTGCCAATATTTCGCCTAGTATTAGCATCTTGCTTAGATCTACCGCCATGCCACTAATCTTATGAACTTAAGCTTTAATGTCGCGTCGCCGACTATGCTTCCTACTTAAACCATAAGCCAATGCTCAAAATACAAACTCAAAAATCTGTTGCCAGACTTTTGCATCAGGATCCAAATATTCTCCAAATTATGTTGTGCCTAAGGGTATATACATAATGATCCTATGTCACCCCTGATGTGCTTTAGTATATTGCCTTCAACCTCCGACATTTGTTGCATTCAACAACTAAACATGACTTAGACTAGACTTAGGAAATTCCTCAATCATATTGCAGACTTCGAATCTTGGACTTGCATCTATTTCAACCTTTTGCATGGCAAAGAACCATGAATCCCATATTCATTTCGAGCTCTGAAAAAACAAAATGATTGAAATGTATGACTATATAAAAATCGTTATGACTAACTTGTTTAGGACAGAATTTTTCTAATACCTTTTACTATCGTTTATGCGCCTTCGAAACCAATACGTTTCACTTATTCTTTTAAACTGATACATCTACATTCTTTGGAAAACATTCCTAAACTATGAGTTTCCCCAAAATCATATCTCCGATAGGCTTACTTATATATTCTTGATGGGTTACTCGTGTCGTCACTGCCAATTTGTTGCCATACTTCAATACAACTCCAAACACCAATTTTGTCTGTACCAGCAACTTGATTTGCTTCTCATACTTTTATTATCCTTAGCGCATATTTTAGCCTAATATGCTACGTAACTCTTGTTGGAAAACAATATATAAAAAATAATTTTAAGGTTTTAAGAAAATAAATAAATTTTTATTTTCTTTTATGAATGGAAAAACTATTAGTCTCACATCGGGGAGTTTCCAATCTTAAATTGTTTTAACATAATATATAAACTTATTAGTCCCACATCGGGGAGATCCCTCTTCTTAACTTGTACTAGGTTATTATATAAAAAAGTTTTTCTCAACCTATAGAGACAATCCTAGGAAAAATGGTTTCTCCATATTTTTGGAGATACCAAAAGAATAATAATTTTTTTTATTATCTTTTTCAAGTTTTCGAGATTTTCCTTAAGGGTTTTTTCGGAGTTGCCAACTCAAGTTGAGCATCTACTGCATATGCTAGTAGTAGGTGTATTAGGGTGTTTTATCCTGGATGCATCCGCCATGTGGAGGCTATAGCATCACTTTTGGATGTAGTCGGGCGCTAATGTCTTAAAGACATCGTGTTGAACACATGACTCACTCTGTTTTTCAAATTTTTGCCATGTTGCTGTTGCGGAGATCTGGGGAGCTTATCCGTCTCGTCAAATCGATTACGTCCAATACAAAGAGCTAAATATCAATAACTTTTGTTTATTTGAACTTTCTTCATTTTGATTATTGCGCCCAACAATCTTAATACATTAGCCATATAGTAATAATCATAAACGAATGATCGATTTGTGAATCGTTGACATTAATATTATATTGGAAAACAAAGGATGTTAATTGTGAAGTGAAATTTTTTTTTGAGTGTTTTGGTCAGCTGTAGAGTTTCGAGTATATCTCTTAACTTAGAAGGAATTTCAAAAAATTCTTTTAACCAAATATAGTAGACATCCTGATAGTTACCCATACCAAATTTCAGAATTTTTGGAGTTGTAAAAGTATTTTTTAGGTATTTTACAAAACTGAGAAACGTTCCTGAAAAATTCTGACGGGCAGAAAAATATTGTTGACTAAATTAGTTTTTTCTGGGGTAACCATGTGTTTTTTTTTGAAATGGTGATTCAAACGAAGTTTGTAGATCTAGATGTTATCTTCAAAAATCATTTTTTATTTTCCGATTCAGAATTGTGGTTTGTGAGATATGGTGTTTGGAAAAACGTTGCGTATGTTTGTCCAGAATATCAATAACTGTATCTAAGCTCTAGAAAATATGAGATCTTGCAACCATTTACAGTGGTACTTTTCACCTTGGATATAACATGAAAAACCGGTACTAGTGAGTGCTTTTATCCATGATAGACTTGAGATTTCAATTTAGTTGAAATATTTATCATAAACAACTTAGAGCAAGAATTGATTTTTGTGACTTAAAGTGATAATATCTTATATGTGTTAGATTAGTATCACATTGCTAATGAATAAGATGTTAAATCAGTTGTGTATGAGTTATCCTTTGTGTTATAAATCACTTTGATTATATGTGCTTTATGTAGTATCAATTGGAGTGAATCACATGATTGGTTAATAATTGTGTATTAGCAATTTCTATGGTGATTTCTAAATCATTTCGAATATGTTACCTTTCGTTGAAAATATGAGAATCATAATACACTAGTATACCATAGTCATATGGATAGTGAGGTATAAAGTATCTTTTAGTAACTAGTGCGACAAGAAGGTTAAGTGATCAAATGTGCTTGAATTGATACGTATGTACACAAAAATTGTTTAGGGTTTTATTACCAAGTTTTGTTACTTACTTATGATAGTGATAGTCTAATGTGAAGAGAGACTTAAGTAACTTGATAACTATGTGTTCACAATAAATATTTTGATAAGATGATCACTTATAATATCTTGATAATTTTATATTACCTATGATGAATGAAAGTATCAACCAATTTTTTGAATCCTAGTTGGTCAGAAGTTTTATCATCTTAAGTTGAATGATAAATTTAGTGTTAATCTCTGATAACTTATATTTTTTTAGATGTGTGCTTATCTCCTCGGAATAAGAGAATTGTATATTTAAATTTGAATGGAACAATTGACATTCTTACTTTGTTAAGTAATTTTACTTTTCAGTGGAGATGATAAAAAGAATTGGTTGGTAAGTGCCAGAAGTGCTGGAACGTGTGCTCCAGAAAAGGCATGTTTTGTCTTCTACCAGGAATGGAAAAGATTAAAAGCATTTTCATGAACAATTCAACTATCAAAATAGTTGAAGAAATAGGTAAATAATGTGCAAGGCCTGTCAGGTATGGACATTAATCAGATTATGCTATCATTCTCAAGATGTGCATTGCGAAATAAAACTAGTGCCAAATGCTATCTACCTAAGTTACTATGAAATGTTATACTTGGAAATATGGTCTTGTGATGCTTTGAGTGTTAGCTTAATAGAACAAGACAACAGTAGATAAAAGGGAAAATCATAAATGAATTGAGAATGAATACATGAGCATGTTAAATCATAATGTTAGTATAGCGAACCATTATATGGTGTGTCTTAGTTAGATGCAACCAAAAAGCACATAATTGTAGTTTCTTATGTTGAGAAACCTGATAATTATGGGGGGGGG
>JAJJMC010008838.1:371982-408870 GCA_023531435.1 Papaver californicum
CTACACTTATATGTGTCCTACCCTGTAGACCTCAATTGTGGGGGTCTAAGGTGAGAATGAAAAAGTCGACTTCTTTGGAAAATCATTGCATATAATCACCAGAACTGTAGTATGATAACTTGTAAGTAAATTCTTGTTTTCTTTTGTGAATGGAAAAACTATTAGTCCCACATCGGGGAGTTTCCAATCTTAAATTGTTTTAATATAATATATAAACTTATTAGTCCCAATCGGGGAAATCCCTCTTCTTAAGTTGTACTAGGTTATTATATAAACAAGCTTTTCTCAACCTATAGAGACAATCCTAGGAAAAAGGGTTTCTCCATATTTTTGGAGATACCAAAAGAATAATATTTTTTTTTATTATCTTTCTCAAGTTTTCGAGATTTTCCTTAAGGGTTTTTTCGGAATTGCCAAGCTCAAGTTGAGCATCTACTGCATATGCTAGTAGTAGGTGTAGTAGGGTGTTTTATCCTTGAGGCATCCGCCCTGTGGAGGCTATAGCATCACTTTTGGATGTAGCCGGACGCTAATGTCTTAAGGACAGCGTGTTGAACACGTGACTCGCTCTGTTTTCCAAATTTTTGCCATGTTGAACACCCTCTTCAATCATTAAGCTACCTTACATATAAGACTATTTCCAAACACCAAGGTTTATATATGACGTGAACCGAAAGTAATTGTACCAAACAAAAACAAAATAACATACTCACAAAGTGTCTTACCCATGAGACCTATAGAATCAACAACACCCAATTTATAACAACAAACTAGAAAGAAATAAACATTGAATTCCTTGAATCCAACAAAAAGGACTTAACCGCTACACCAAGCTTTGTGATGCCCTTACTCTAAGTGTGTTGATTAAGGAGAATATGGGATACTGAGATCCATATGGTATCCAAACTCCTGGTGGATTTCAGCTAGACTTTCTTCAAAACTAGAGATAGAAGCATACTCACTTCTAATTCTCTTTTCCATCAATATCTCATATGGGTCAACATTCGCCACTCTCATGACAAAACAAGAAGCTATGGGGTCTTGGATAAACAGCCCACTAAAACGAGGCATTACCATCTCCTATCTCCTATGTTATTAAGAGAAAGTTGTTTCCTCATACAACTATAAACAAACCCTAAATTATGGATGTAGTGGTGAAGTCGTGTCCAATGTGTCAGGGAAGACTGTATAACCACTACTCCTTCATTCTCTTGACTGCTCTCAACCGTCCAACTATTATACCTTCTCGTCATAGATGTGTTGCCACATCGAACGTTGTTGTAAACCGCCAACCCGATATCCCAATGAAAATCCCCCATATGATGCATATGATGTCTCGTAGAAAGTAGTGGAGTCATGGACTACTATTATTTTAGTTAACTCATGGTAATGATTTTTCGGAACCTTATGGATAATACAAGTATTATGGTTGTGAAAGATGTATGGATATACAAATTGTATGCATGGATGTACGAATCAACTCTGTATTTAACCAAGTAGGCCAATTATTGTCGAGTCTAATGAAAATAGTAAGTATTGTAGTAGAATGTATTGTTATGATTTGAGCGCTGAGCTCTGATGATGTGATAAACATGTTATGAGCGTTGAGATCTGGTGAATAGGATGTGAGCATAAGTGATGTGGTTTTTATATAGTGGTAAAAGGTTCGATACTCAGACTTGTAAAGATTCGATTTTTAAACCTAATTTTTAATAACTAAAAATAAAACAGATTAAAGTAAAATTGATTTCAAATTATGGGAAGGACTGAAACTCAGGATTTCACCAAAATCACTTCTGAATGATTTCCACAATAATTCTTTAACAATTATGTATCTTTTATTGACTTTGTTTCTTTGCCAAAAGTAGATTTCTAAAAAATTAATTGTAAATCACAAGCATGGCGCATCAAAAGCTCTTAAGTCCCAGCATACTCCATTAAACAAAATCACAACTAATGCAAAATCATAAATCAATTAAAATTAATGCAAAAGTCATTAAGAATCAAAAATAGTTACCATTCATTCATGAAATATAGCTTCCTCCATTGTCCCAGTGGTTGGGATTTATCTAGAGCTCAATTTCACTTCTTTTACACTGGACTGATTTACACTGGGTCTTTAACAATTCTTCCTTGTAGAGCTCAATTTCACTTCTTTTAGAGATGTAACCTAATAAAATACATAAACTACAAAAGTAATAAGAATAATCAGTAATTCAGTTGAAATCTAGCAAATAAGTATAAGAAAATGATACTTAAAATATGTAAATCATGCACTTATGAAATTCCCCCACACTTAGCTTTTGCTAGTCCTCGAGCAAACTACAAAACTAAAGTAACCTAACTACAAAAACTCCCTTTCGTTGAGGACACGGTCACACTTAGCATGTGTAACAAGCCTTTAAATCCCTAGGTGTCCCTAGTAGACGAGTTATAGTCTCGTGAGGGTTTACAAGAGGTATACCCACAAAACCTTTATTCCAAACCCTAGCTACCTGTGAACGTGAGGGTAAACACTAAACAAGCTATTTAGTTGGCATACTAAATTCTCCGTCTCTGGGAACCATTGCCCTATATGAGTCCAATTGTTGTACACGAGTTTTTTCTCAGCGTACTAAAATTCATATATAAGAAAACAAAGCTCAACTTAGATAGTTTTTCAACCACAATACTCAGAATCTATCAAAGTTCAATCACATGAAAAGATTTAGAAGATGGATATGGACAAAATGAAGTTTGCGCATCTTGACTAAGGTGAACGGTGTTTCCCATATCTGTCTGAAGGTCAGTACCATGATGAATCTTAATGGATTGAGATACATGGTCTTAATCGTTATACTAATATCGATTCAACTGGTATATACAAGGGTCCCAGCGATCGATTTATTGAAAATAAAATAATTATAAATGTACTGACAACATGATTGGATCAAATTGAATCCAAGCGCATGGTCCTTATCAACATCTTACATGATAGTTCCCATGGATCCTGCGTTCCACGCTTGCTTAGGCGACGGAGATAGGGAAAACACACAGATATTACTATCAAAATGTTAATACTCGATTTTTTTTTATTTTTTTAAATTATTTGTTTGTAAAAGAAAATAAAGTCTAAATAATCTCAAACACTCTACTCCATCCTGGCGGTGATAACAATTCGATACTGGTGCCTCACCTAATCACTTAGAGAAACACAAAAATTGCAAAAATAAAAACAGAAAGTGATATGGTCGAGATAGACTCCGAGATATGGTGACAACTATCATGTTATTTCTAACACCTGAATTTTGTCCTTTTATTAATAGACCATTTAAATGGGCACACCAATTCCTATAGAAAAAGAGCTAAGTTTCCATCTACCTAGAATGGTTAGTGTCATCCTGAAATGTTCACAAGTTTCTAGACTTTGGAGTTTTATTATTGCACTAAAAAGTTTCTCCCTTACCCCCAAACTTAAATCTAACATTGTCCTCAATGTTTCTAAAGATAAATGACTAAAAACATGAACAAGGAGAAACTGTTACCAATCGAAGGAAAGGAGTTAAGGAAAGATAGTTGATAGACACATTTTGTGTCTAAATTGCGCTCGGTTATCTATTTTCACTAGTACAAATCTGGTCTTTTGTGACAGTTCAAACATCAAAACAATGATAGTTCACTAATGAACTGTCACCATAGAATTGATGGGGTGATATAAGTAACAGTTTCTTACTAAAACTCACACTAATACTGGGAAACAATCATGACAGTTTTACAACTGTTACTAAATAATTATACCGTGGCAGTTTTTATAGAAAAATGTTATTATAATAATATGATGAATGATAACAGTTATAAACTGTCACTATTTTCAAGATATTGTAACAGATTCTATATAAAATTGTTATATAATTGGAAGGTTATTATAGCAGTTCTTCTGATTACCACCGTATTAACTTAAGAGTCTCGTATGTGTATAATTTACATACAGTAGGATCCACTAATACTGAAGGCAGAGATGAGTTGTCAAAATACTATGTAAAGTTGTAAACCGAAGCGCACGATCCCATTAAGCAAACCTAATTCGCCCCTTCTCCGCTATTCCTCTCCCATTCTTCCCCATTATTTTTTTGCTAACTCCAACCACCGCTTTCACATCCTCCATACACACTTCTAGAGAACTAAAAATGGCACTTAAGGTTTTTACAGAACATGAAAATTAGGGGGTTTGGTCAAGGAAATCAAAAACCAAATTAGGGGTTCCAGTCATCAAATTTTGAGATTTTAGCAATTAACCACTTCCGCTGATCTATGTTGTCCCACGATTTAATTTTGGATCTTCCTCTTCTTCTTGTGCACAATCCTGATATGGGTTTTTCCTTTTCAATATTTTTTATTATTATTTTGGGTGAATTGCTACCTTATTTTAACCTACTGCAGTTTTTAATTTACTCAAGGGAAGAGTTACAATGGCTACGGACAAGGTTGCTAATTTCTATCAAATTATCAATCCATGTTTCAATTTTTCCTCATCCTTCGATTTTGTTTGTGGTTTTTGATTAACTTTTGTTCTCTGATCTGGGTGTAGGTTGAAAGTGAAGTCTATGAATATGGAAAGCAGAATACTCCTGGGGTGGTGAGATCTACAAACTGGTCTTTTTTATATCTACTTTATCTCTTCCCCGAACGAAATTGTATCTATCTTTGGAATGATTGAGATACATGCCTGTATGTAGTATTGAGTTTGTTCTCTTACTATTTTGCTAACATATGTACTGGATGACATTAATCTGTTGTTTTATATCCATAGGTCTAGGTAAATTTAGAATTGCTAGTAGATATATATGGTATTTACATTACGCATGTACTTTTATATCTAGTTACGTTCTTCTATCCTCTCTTGTCTGACACAGGCAGTGTTTATATTCTGATGGTCTCCGTGTTTCCTTGGGTGATATGCTGGGGGCAAGTATGGTTATGGACCTTCTCTGTATTAAAGTACTTTGTTCATTCTTTCAGGAACTATCTTGCATCAGTTTTAATACAAGAACTTTTCCTTACCTGGGATCATGATGATATATGTCAACGATCTAAAGTGAGTTGCTTGTATAATTTATCAAATCTCTAATGAGAAACTTTATTTTCATTTCTTTTACTTGTTCCATTTGTTCTTGAGTTTGCTTTGTCTCGTAGGTTTCTCTCATTGACTAGTAAGTCTAGTATCAATAACTTCCATTTCTTATGTCTGTAGGCGGCTCGGATCTTGGTTGTGCTCACTTGTAAGCACGAGTTTGATGCTCGATAACAAAAGCATGAGGATAAATTATATATTGCCCAGCTATATTTTCCACTTATTGGACAGGTATAAATCATCAGTATTACTTCCTAGTTTCATCTTTTCATAACTCTGTTATCTCTTTATTGCTAAGATTTTCTCTAAGCAAAATTGCAAGGTATCTTTAATTTAGATTCATAACAGTACATACTACCTGGTCATGCAACTGCAGAATTTGAACTTCTGGAAAAATATGACAAAATAAATATCATTATCAAAATAGAATTAAATGGTATGTTCATAATTCATTGTGGCAGATTCTGAAATGTTGATACAGTTTAGGAAGACCCTTAGTTGAAAAACGCAAGGATATTGCCCGTTTGAGATTTTTCATTAAACCATGTTGTCTTCTGCAATCCCCATCTCAAAGCTGATATGGATTCTGAATTACTCATTCTGGAAATCACTTGCAGGGCACCTACCTGGGAATTAAAATTAGCTACATTAGAATTCTCATTGGCATGCGTTTGATCTGTTCCTAAGTATCACAAGCTTAAATTAAATAAGTGATCTAACATTCTCAACTATTTTCCTGAGTGATTCCTGAACAAGTCATAATTGTTTGACCAAGAAATAAGCATATTGGTTTTGATAAACAACTTTGAACCATCTGCTCATTAAGTGATAAAATAGATTTGATGTCCTATATACACGTTATTTGTCCCGTAATTTATTGTTGGTTCTTTTTTTCCTTTTTAAACCTCTTGTATAAAAGGAGGCATACTACCTGCAACCCCAGGTAGCTAGTCAAGGAAAGAACTAAAAGTTCCCCCAACCCCAACGCAAGTGGGATTCAAACCCCATACCTCTTGGTACAACCACCAAGTGTCTGACCAACTCAACAGTTGGACGCTTATAAATTCTGTTTATACTTACTGACTCTTGATATATAGAACTTTATTCTATATTATGTATTTTACTTGATATAGTTATAAGATTGTTTTCATAAATATTACCACATTCATGCCACGTAGCTTAATCTCATACGTCAAGGGATCAATTCTGAAACTTTCACAAAACTTTTCATTTACTTTCATGACTATTTTGTTTGATTATTCAATTTATGGATGGTAGTATGTTAGAAAATTTCAACTCTGATTAGCATACATCAATTAGTTTTATATTTAATTGTTTGATCCTCATTTTTTGTGGGATGAAATGCCTGTCTTTTACAACTTAAATGTTATTGAAAAACGTGAAGTATTGATTGTCGTGATGTAAATTGTACGAAATCTGGATGATGCATCTCTTGTCAAAGCTTGGCAACAAAGCATCGCTCGAACCAGACTGTTTTTTAAACTCCTGGAGGAGTGCCTTGTTCTTTTTGAGGTTCAAACCTACCTTAAGTTGTTACTAATTGTATCTTGGGATTTTGAATTGTAATTATTGCAGATGTCAACTTATCTACTGTTATATGTCCTCTCATCTACTCTTTTTTCTCAGTAATTGTCCTCACATCTACTATTTTGGTGCCCGTGGATTAATTGTATCAAGTTATTTCAATGTTTCTTGATTATTGAGTTATCCGATAAATAGGGCTGTAGCTGTTTAAGTATATTTGGACAAAAAAACGTGGTTATCGGGTATAGGGACGCTGACAATCTATATATATATATATATCTTACTCAGAAATATGTCCTACCTCTTGGTCTAATATTTTGACTATTCAGTGACAAAAGCATGTTCATTTCAATGAATCATCTAAGCAGTTACAAACTATTTTGCAGTCTCATTTTCTTTTACTTGTATTTTTAAATTGGTGCATAGTGGTTCCTGATCTCATATGTATTTTTATCTGGTTGTTGTCCAGATTTCCCGTATTAGGTTTTCTTCCAAGATATTTCATGTATTTGATTTTATTTTATGTACTTTGCAGCACAAAAGACCAGCTGATAGTATGCTTATGGGATGTAGTTCTCGCATCCCGGATGGAGAGGGATCTGGCTCCCCCAAATACTCTGATAGGCTTTCGCCTGCGATAAACAACTATTTGACCGAGGCATCACGTCAAGAAGTTAGAGTATGATCCTTTTGTCTCTAGTTTGCATCTGTTTCTTATGATCCCCTCATGTATATGGAATTCCATTCTTGTTACCCAGAGTGAAATTGGATATCTACTTATATCCATATTTGATTCTGCATCAATTTCTGGATGTATCCTCCTAGATAAATTAACTTAAGTTCTTGTTTTTACGTTTTGTAATATTTAGATGGGGTAATTGCTTTAGTTGTAATCATTCCTGGGTCCAGCAAGTTAGCTGGTTCTAAAATCTATGCCATAGAAACTGTCTGGCCTCTGGTTTAGGATTTCTTCTTGATTACAACATCATCCCAGGGCAATATCCTTTTACTATGCAACTCTTTTTAGGTTTCTGAAACTTTCATCCTGAACGTCTTCTATGCAGTCCCAGATAACGCCAGATAATGGGTACTTGTGGCAGAGGGTCAGTCCTCAACTAAGTTCCCCAAGCCAACCATATTCATTGAGAGAAGCCCTTTCCCAGGCTCAGTCTTCCAGGATTGGAACATCAACCAGTGCACTAAAAGAGTCATTACATCCCATATTAAGGCAAAGGCTGGTGGGTTTCTTCTCATCTGCGAAAAGTTCTTCGTTTTAGTTTTTGGTCCAATCTGATGTTTAATCCACATAACATTCAGGAACTCTGGGAAGAAAACTTGAGCACTGTCGTCAGTCTCCAGGTTTTAGAAGTGGTCGAGAAACTTTCCACAGCTGCAGCATCTCAGAGTATATCTATAGATTATAGGAAATTAGATTGTGTCACATCATTATTTATTAGCTTCTTTTCACAAAGTCAGTCTCTTGCTTTTTAGAAAGCTTTGGTTCATGTATTCAATAGTGTCTTTACTCTTCATGGAGCAACATTGATGGAGAGGGAAAACGATCGGTTTTTAAAGCAAGTTGCGTTCCATCTTCTCCGACTTGCAGTTTTTCATAACGATAGTATAAGAAAAAGAGCAGTAACCAGGCTACAAATACTCATAAGGGTGAGGTTCTTACTTCTGACTTCTCATGATTGTGCAGATCATTGTGATATCTTCTGACTTTAGTTTGTTTGTTGCAGAGTTTCTTCTTTTATTTTATGCATACAACAAGGTTGAGAGTAATGTTGACAATTACCTTGTCTGAGTTAATGTCTGAAGTACAAGTAGGTCAAATGAAACCTGATGGATCACTCGAAGAGAGTGGGGAAGCTCGGCGTCTTAGGAAGTCTTTAGTGGAAATGGCTGATGAGGATATAAGTCTTGACTTATTGAGAGAGTATGGGCTGGATGAGAGTATTCTCAGAGCAGTTCCCGAAAATTCGGCTGAGGACAGGTGGTCATGGTCAGAGGTAAAATATTTGTCCAACAGTCTCCTTCAGGCCCTTGATGCGAGCCTGGAACATGCTCCCGTGGTAAGTTTTTGTATCTTATGTATTTTCTACACTTGGTTTCCAGCAAATAGTAAAGCTATAATTTCATTTTGGAAACAAGAACGTAAAAACTGGAGCTCTATTATGTTCTGTAATAGGTAAATCTCTATGATTTTTTGTTTTCCAGGCTACCGTGGTGAGCGTGGATAGATATGCAGCAACATAGACCTTCTATAGACTTGCAATTGCATATGCTCCAGTTCCAGATCTTCATATAATGTGGCTATTATATTTATGTGATGCACATCAAGAAATGCATTCTTGGGCCGAAGCTGCACAATATGCAGTCGCAGTTGCTGGTGTAATTATGCAGGTTAGTTTAGTTGATCGATAATATTTTCATATTAGGAGATCCAATTGTTCATGTGATTGTTTTCTGATCTAGCACAGTAAACTTAATTGACTTGAAAAACAACAACTCTTTATTATATTCACAAGTGTTAAATGCTGTAATCAGTCTTGGGTAATTAGTTTTTAAAGGGAATCTAACATAAAGTTTCATTGAAGGCTCTTGTTGGAAGAAATGATGTTATATGGACTAGGGATCATGTGGCTGCACTGCGAAAAATCTGTCCTATGGTCAGCAATGAGATAACTGCAGAGTCTTCTGCAGCTAAAGTAGAGGGTTATGGTGCATCTAAACTCACAGTTGATTCTGTTGTGAAATACCTTCAGCTTGCAAATAAGGTTTTCTCTCAAGCCGAACTCTATCATTTCTGTGCGAGTATTCTGGAGCTAATAATTCATGTTTATAAAAGCAGGAGGGTATTTGGTCAGCTTGCAAAATGTCACACCTCCTTGACTAGCATTTATGAATCGATCCTTGAACAGGAATCCAGTCTTATCCCTTTCACCGATGCACGTACTACTATGTTGGGTTCTACTGCGACCAATTCGGGAAGCTTGATAGAAAAGAATATGTATACAGAGAACCTCGTGATGTAAGGCTAGTTGACATAATGGAGAAGCTTAGTCACATATATGAGTCTCGAATGGATAGCAACCATGGCACTAGAGAAACCTTATAGCAACCATGGCACTAAGAAAAGTAGTTGAAGCTTATGGCTACAATACTGTTTAAACCTTATGTTTGTAGTAGTTTATACTGTGTTATTGGATACAATGCATAGACAAAAAAAAAAAGCAGACATATATGAAGCAAGCATGGGTTTTATAGTTGGAGTCTTTAGGAATTAGGATTCCAATTTTGCTTATGAAGTTCTTTAGTTGAATCAGCATGGTATGTTTCTTTTCTTTCCGTTTTCTGATTTTCGGCATCAACACTATCTATTAGGTCACAATCTCATATTTATAAAGGTTTCTGTAGAATCTCAGATGTAGTTATGCCAAACAATGATTAATAGAAATCTTATAGTTATCAGAATAGTAGTTGTATGGTGAATCATACTTTAAGGCAGAAGTAGTTTTATTAAGTTCTGTTATTTCTTTTTTTGGGTTTCTGATTTCTTCATTAACACTATATATTATATTTGTTACGCTGATCAGTCTCATATTTGTAATTGTTGGACAAGAGTTAGTAATGACCAATTTTTAGACGAAAACGGTAGCAGTTTTACGACACATCACACACTATGTAGGAACCCAGAAGTAGTCGGATCAATGACTTCACATTGCATTCAATATATACCTAGAATATGCGACTTCTATTTTTTTTACTGTGCCGATGCTGCCGTAAAGTGTATAATATTTTGTTTGTGCAACTCTTTGGTTAATTGTGCTATAGGTGAAGATGTTCCGTCATTGCAGTTGAAGGAGGGTGTATTCAGATGTATCATGCAGTTGTATGATTGCCTTCTTACGGAGGTGCATAAGCGCTGCAAGAAGGGATTAAGCTTGGCAAACGCTTGAACAACTACATTTTATCGATATTGTCGAGAGATGCAGGAGGGTATTTTGTACGCACTTCCCCATTTTTCTTTTTAAAGTTATCTTGCATTTGTCCTATTTATGGAATAAACTTCATTGTCTAGTTATTGATTCAAACATTCCGCAGATATTTGGAAGCTTGAGTTTCCTATTTAATGGCTACCAAATTGATTATCCTTTAATTCCAGGGTACGAAATTCCAGCTTGATTGGTTGTTGAAAGCATCAAAGCTAATCTGTTCATGAAAAGAAGTTTGGCATGTGAACAACAAACTTATTATGCTGAGGTGTGTGTCTTAGTACCTGCATAGATTGATAGCCATTAATTCATACATTTTTTTTCTAAGTGGTAATTGATGTTGCCTCCAATCATGTCTTAAGGTAAACTGTTATATTTATCGCCAGTATGATCCCAATATATGCTTGGATTGTTAACTTGGGTTCATTGTATAAAGATTAAGATATTGGATAGTTCGAGTAGAATACATTCAATATGGAAATATTGAACTGTTCAAATATTCTCAAACCTTTGCTTTATTTTTCATGCGTGTCAACTATGTAGTCTTCTTCTTGTGTGCTGACCAGCCTCACTCATGCCTGTCTGCAAGTTCCAGTTTGTTGTCTTGTTCAAGAAGTGTTGCTATGGGATTGATTTTGAGAAGTTCACGTACCAATGTATGGAAGTTTTTTTTTTATCTTTAATAGCTATGCTAATTGCGTATGTATTATTAGCATTTTGTAAACCCATTTGTACAAGCGTGTCTGAAGAAATTCTTTTGTTTAAATCAAAATATATTCCTTTATTATTTTTTCATGTATTGGTACTATATGTGATGATGTTGAACATCTACCTAATGGGAAACAAATCAACTATATAGAAGATATTATATGAAAAACTGTCATAGACAAGGCTTTACGATGACGGTTTCATGAAGAAACTGCTACCTTAGTACCGCTCATGTAACAGATAGTTTACAAAACCCATACTAAAGGTGTTTATCATGACAGTTCTTTGTAAAAAATGTTACAGTAAGTCATTTGCTATTAAAAAATTGGGTTTATGATGACAGTTTTTAATAGAAAATATTACATAAGTTGTCAACAATGACAGGATTATGGAGAAACTGTCACCTTATAAAATAAATTAAGTTACCAATGACATATTTATTTAGAAACTGTTATTGTACGTTATAAACAACGACATGTTTATGAAAAAACTGGTACTTATAGTCATGATTCCGTAACAATTTTTTTAAGATCTTTCGTAACAGAGGCTTTGGTGACAATGCAATTATTTTTCTAAAACTGTCACATAAATATTTTGGTGACAGTTTTTATCTGTCACATAAGCCCATTTTTGTACTAGTGTTTGATAGTGTTCGATTTTGTACTTTTTATGGTTTTTTATGTCTTTGTAGGTATTTTTGAGAAATAAACATTTGCGGAAAAATCAGCTCAAAAAGTGATAAAGGCACCCGAGGAGAATTGATAAAGGCACCCAGCTCTTGGATTGGGGGCACCCAGCTCTTGGATTGGGGGCACCCAGCTCTTGGATTGGGGGGCACCCCCTTCTTTGAATATGAAACCAAAAATGGCGGGAAGACTTTGTTTGCGAAAGAAAGCTTCTGCATGATTCTGTCAACCGAGTTTTAAGGATTTTAAACGTGTACTTGGTATCTCAAAGTGATTCAACAACCTAAACAACATCAATACACGTCACAAGACGTGTTTCAGCCGGAAAATTGCCAACAGGAATGAATCGAGCCGGAAACAGAGTTGTATTATGTTTGGGATTTCCACGTAAGTTTGAGAGTGATTTGGCCTTGTTCTTTGGGTCCTTATCGGTTCAAAAGACTTATTAGGGTTTACTAACCCTATATATATCAAAGGGAAGCAAAGGAAATGGTATCGGGAAGAAGCCAGAGCCACCGAAAAAATCCCAGGAGAAAACACTTCTGCTAGTGAAGAAGAAGGGAAGAACATAAGGTGCTCAGAAACTGTCGCTGACGCAGTCACTGAAGCAGTTGTATTTCTGAAGCACCTGAAGCCCATTATCTTCTGTTTTCTTTTTTTTCTTCTGTAACACTGAAAACAAGTTTATGTAACGCTTATAAGCGTTTCTGTTCTCCTGTGTTACTATTAATTCACCTTTGTAAACACTTTTTGAGCTATGAAAATCTATTTTGAGGGTGTTTCCAATATAATGAGCTAATCACCATCACTGGGGCGACGGAGGAAGCCATGCTTCCAATAATTAAGTGGTAACTTCTATTTTATTTTATTTTTTTACAATTCTTTATTATTAATTGCTTTCAATTAAATTGAAAAAAATGGTTTTTATCAAATAATTGTGTTTTATTTTGATGGGTCATGCTTAGTTTTAAACTTTTGATGTCTTATACTTTCGATTTATAATTATTCTTTCAAAAACCTAACTTTGGCAATATTTAGAATAAATTGAATACATGAATTGTAAGATTTTAGCACTTGAAATATTGGCTAATGGTGGAATCTTTAGCCCTAGTTCTTCCCATCAATTTGAAATCAAGTTTGTTTTAATCTTCTTTATTTATATTATTAAAATTAGGTTTAGAAATCGAATCTTCACAAGTCTGAGTATCGAACTTTCTACCACTGTTTTAAAACTACATCAATAGTATTGTGTCGCATGAGCATGGATTACCTCCCAAGAAGTTAAGTTTAAAGTCTTCAGCAAGACTAAGAAAGAATTAGTCACCTCATAAAATTATATAGCAATAGTCGGAACAACTGTGGGTCATCTGAATCAAATAATGCTATCCAAAATAGAAGGAAACTGCAGCAGGCCCACTGACACAGGAGTCGGTGGCCCGAGTCGACTACAACTGATTCATCCCTCGTCTGGAACGGGAGGTAAGACTCGATCAACTCACGAATCCCCTGCAAGTGGGTTTACTGTATTCCTTCGTATGCATATATGTTGAGGAATTGAATACGGACTTATTTTTCTAGTAAAGGGCAAGAACTGGCAATATAAGGTAAGGACTCGGATTTCATCACCGTTTCCTTCTTGCCCGCTTTAGAAACACGATACCAAACTCGAACCTAAACCTTAAAATTTTGACTAGAAAGAGACCGATAGGATAACGAGCTTATAGGAAACTCAATCAAAAGGACTGTATTGGTTACTTTATTATCCTAACTCAAGGTTCAAGAAGATTATTTTAAGTTGATTAGAGCCGCCTTGTAACCCAGGTAAAAGTACCAAAGAGACAAGGTTATCAAAACTCCTTAGAGCTTATCCTGTTTCTCTTCGACTTAATATAATTCGGATCATTCTAAGAGGTTTGCTAATACTGTAACTAGTATTCTTTCGAAAGAATAGAAGCTGAAACAATCTAAGTGGATCCATCATGCTTTTTGTTTGCTAGATTCAAGGTTTGATTTGGTTGAGTCGGCCTTGCTTGTGATTGTTTAGAATTCCCTTCCAATTAGTATTTATTTGTTTAGTTGTTTTTAGTGTATGCCAAGACCGCTTGAAGCCATCACTGAGCGGGCTTGGAAAAGAGACACTCTAGGTCGTTTGATTAGTAAGAAACCTAGTAGTTCTGTCCCTATAAACGAGGACATCGAAGACTCTTCTTTGAGAGCCCTGTTTTTGAAAATTTCAATTTTGAGAACTTGACACTGTGTGAAGAAGTTACTTTTAGTCCTTTGATAGCGTCAGCAGTGGCAACTTTATAAGCTTTGTTAAACCCGAGTAGGACTTCTCGTCCATCATGTATCAAGTTAGATGAAACTGAAACAAACTATGAGTTAAAACCTGGGACCATACAGATGCTCCCAATCTTCTTAGGAAAAGAAAATGAAAACCCCTATTTCCATGTTAGGGATTTTGAGGAAATACGTAGTACCATCAGGATTAAGGACCTAAATGACGAATCATTGAAACTTGGATTGTTTCCTTTTTCGCTAAGAGACAAAGCCAAATCTTTGCTATATAGTTTGACTTCCGAGTCAATTGAAACCTATGAACAACTTACATCTACCTTTTTCCATAATTTTTCCCCTAGGCACAAAACATCATCTATTAGGCAGCAAATTTGCACATTTGCTCAACAAGAGGGAGAATCTTTATATAAGTATTTAGAAAGGTTCAATGACATATTATCCCAATGTCCTCATCATGGTTTAGAAAAAGTAAGGCTAGTTCATATCCTCTACGAGGGTTTAGATTATTCGACAACAACCATGGTTGAGTCTTTATGCACAGGTGGTTTTGAAAATAAAACTGTCGATCGTGCGATGACATTTTTGAATAAAATCGCCGAAAAACCCAACAGTGGGAAAACAGTAGGGAGGCCCAGAAAACAATTCTTCTAAGTAGAGGAAATGTCAATAGGGTAGAAGGATCTTTTGAATTAGATGCCAAAATAGCAGCTATATCTAAAAGGTTGCAAGCTTTAGAACTGAGTCAATCTAGTTGTGGAATTGATCCCAAGCCATTTTGGGAAGGACAGATTGTTGAAGAGCAAGCCCATGCTCTTTATAATAACACTAGATTTGATAATCATCAGAAGTTTGACCCTTATTCAGAAACCTATAACCCTTGTTGGAGAAACCATCCTAACCTTTGTTGGTCTAAGGTCCAGAGTCAAGGTCAGTCTAGTAATTCTAAGGTTCCCCAAGGTTTTGGTTATACTAAGAATCCTTCAGGACCGACACAATTTCAGAATCCGATAGATAAGACGATCATGAGCTTAGCAGAGTCTGTCGCATCATTAACTCAGAAGACTAAAGATTTTCAGCAGTTTGTCAACCAAAGTTTACGAGAAAATCAAAAGATCGTTCAGGCTAACAGTCAGGCTATTTCCAATTTAGAAAACCAGGTTGGTCAAATCGCTGAGTCTTTGAGAGAAAGAGAACAATGCAAGTTCCCTAGTCAACCACACCCCAATCCTAGAGGAGTTCATGAAGTATATTCTGGTGAGAAATCATCAAATCATGTGAATGCAATTGGAACCCTTAGGAGTGGTAAAGTGGTAGATAACAAGGTAACCATGCCTGATAGTGAACATACTGTAGCTCACCCTTCTGAGCCAGCAACTGTTGAGACTGATAAATTCTCTAATGAGCCCGATGTATCTCCTCATAAGCCATATTTTGTGTCAGAGCCCCGTTCCCACAACTGTTAGCACCAACAAAGAAGGAATCCAACTTTAATGACATATTTGAGGTTTTTAAGCAAGTCACGATCAACCTTCCATTATTAGATGCAATTAGGAAGATTCCTATTTATGCCAAGTTCCTTAAGGACATGTGTACACGAAAGCGAAAGCTTAGTGTACAAAAGAAAACCTTTTTAGCTAGTCAATTGAGTTCAACTATCCAGAACAATACAACTCCTAAGTACAAAGACCCAGGTTCCCCAACCATTTCGTAACTACCGTGTTGAGAAAGCGCTACTTGACTTAGGAGCTAGTGTGAACTTACTATCGTACCATGTGTACCTCCAGCTAGGATTTGGTGATTTGAAACCTACTCAGATAACCCTGCAGTTAGCTGATAGGTCTGTGAAAATTCCTCGTGGTGTCATAGAAGATGTTCTTATTGAGGTCGATAAGTTTATTTATCAAGTGGATTTTTTTTTCCTTGATACCCAACCTGTCCCTGACCTAGAGAATCAAATACATGTGATATTAGGTCGCCCGTTTTTAGCTACATCTAATGCGATCATTAACTATTGAAATGGTATTATGAACTTATCTTTTGGTAATATAACTATTGAGCTGAATATTTTCAACATTAGTAAGAAACCACCTGAGCTAGGTGACACGTGCACTGAAGAGGTGAACATGATAAGAATATTAGTTCAGGAGTCATTACCAAACACTTTGTTAGAAGATCCATTAGAGAAATTCCTAGCCCACTTTGGGTTTGATTTTGATGACGATAGTTTGATTAATGAGGTGAATGCTTTGTTAGATTCAACCCCTTTGAACAAGGTCACAAAGAAGGATCACTTTCCCCTTCCTTTCATCGACCAAATGCTAGAGAGATTAGCTGTACATAGCCATTATTACTTGTTAGATGGTTTTTCTGGTTATAATCAGATTGTTATTTCCCCAGAAGACCAAGAGAAACCTAATTTTACCTGTCCCTTTGGTACCTTTGCGTATAGATGCATGCCTTTCGGGTTGTGTAATGCACCCGCTACTTTTCAGCGTTGTATGATGAGCATATTTTCTGACATGTTAGTAACGGTTTTTAGAGGTCTTTATGGATGATTTTTCAGTATTTGGGTCATCTTTCAATGAGTGCTTGCATCATTTGACATTAGTGTTGACTAGGTGTAAGGAAAAGAATTTAGTGCTTAATTGGGAAAAATGCCATTTCATGGTTCAATCAGGAATTGTTTTAGGGCATATCGTATCTTCTAAGGGTATAGAGGTAGACAAAGCCAAATTTGACCTTATTAAGACTGTAGAGGTTCCCAAAACTGTACGAGATGTTAGGTCATTCTTAGGGCATGCAGGTTTTTATCGTCGATTCATTAAAGATTTTAGCTTGATTTCTAGACCTCTTTGCAATCTGCTTGCAAAAGATGTTAAGTTTGTCTTTGATGATGCTTGTTTAGAGGCTTTTGAGAAGCTTAAGACTTTACTCACTACCGCCCCCATAGTCCAGGCACCTAACTGGAACCTACTCTTTGAGATAATGTGTGATGCTTCAGATTATGTTGTTGGTGTTGTGTTAGGTCAGCGAGAAACCAAATTACTTCATGTAATTTATTATGCTAGCGAAACCCTGAATGATGCCCAACTGAACTACACCACCACAGAGAAGGAACTGTGAGCCAATTGTTTTTACCTTAGACAAGTTTAGATCCTATCTCTTAGGTTTTAAGGTTATAGTCTTTACCGATCATGCTGGTTTGAAGTACCTTCTGACTAAGAAGGATACTAAACCTAGATTGATTAGATGGATCCTTTTGTTACAAGAATTCTCTCTAGAAATTAGAGACAAAAAGGGTGTAAAAAATATAGTAGCAGACCACTTGTCTAGACTTGTTTTGGATTCCCCTGATGATTCTCCTTCTGTGAGGGATATCTTTCCTGATGAACAACTATTTTTTGTTTCCCAATAACCTTGGTTTCCGAATATAGTGAATTATCTTGTTACTGGTCGAATGCCTCAACACTGGAGTAAACAAGATCGTTCTAGGTTTTTAGCTGAGGTGAAGCATTTCTTTTGGGACGATCCTTACTTGTTTAAGTATTGTCCAGACCAGATTATTAGGAGATGTATACCTGAGAGTGACCAGTCCACTATTATTTCATTTTGTCATGATCATGCTTACGGGGGTCATTTTAGTGCTAAGAAGACTGCTGCTAAGATATTGCAGTGTGGATTCTACTGGCCGTCGTTGTTTAAAGACTCCCAAAGTTACTGTGTTGCTTGTGAGCGATGCCAGAAGTTAGGAACCATTTCTCGTAGAAATATGATGCCTTTGAACCATATTTTAGTTATTGAGGTCTTTGACGTGTGGGGCATTGATTTTATGGGTCATTTTCCTAATTATTTTGGTTATTTTTACATCCTTGTCTTCGTTGACTATGTATCTAAGTGGGTAGAGGTGGTTTCGTGTAAAAAAAATGACCACAAGGTTGTGGTCCAGTTTTTGAATGATAACATAATTGCACATTTTGCTACACCGCGAGCTATAATTAGTGATGCAGGGTCACACTTTTGTAATCGACCGTTTAAGCTCTTGATAAAGAAATATGGTATTACCCACAAAGTAGCTACCCCATATAACCCACAGACTAGTGGTCAAGTAGAGTTTCCAACATGGAGATAAAACGTATTCTAGAGAAAACAGTTAATCCTAATAGGAAAGACTGGTCGTTGAGGCTTATTGATGCCTTATGGGCTTACTGTACCGCGTTTAAGACCCCCATTGGAATGTCACCTTATCGTCTAGTTTTTGGCAAGGTCTGTCACCTGCCCGTCGAGTTAGAACATATAGCATATTGGGCTGTAAAGTAGTTTAATTTTTCACTTGACAAAGAAAGAGCTCACAGGAAGCTCCAGCTCAATGAGTTGGAAGAGATTCGGAAAGATGCATACGATAGTGCTAGGGAGTATAAGAACAAAATGAAACTTGTGCATGATAGAAATATTTTAAGAAAGTCATTTTCTCCAAGTCAAAAAGTTCTTCTATATGATACTCGTTTGCATCTATTCCCCGGGAAGTTACGCTCTCGGTGGACCGGTCCTTTTATTGTTCGCATTGTTTTTCCTCATGGTACTATTGAGATTGAGACTCTAGATGGTAAAAATCCTTTCAAGGTTAACGGTCAGAGATTGAAACCATTTTTAGAGCCTTTTCCTACAGGTGATGTTTAGGAGGTCCCTCTAGAGGACCCTGCTTACTCTGATTGACCATCAGGGTTGTTTTTGTACAATAGTAGATTTTTATAGGTTTTTAGGTTTTTATCTTTTTATTTTATTCACCATAGAAGGATTGCTACGCTTCACTCAGGTACTATCTTTCTGACTTACCTCTTTTTTCCTCTTTTTACTTATCTATTGGTACTGCTCTTTATTTTGAAACATTGAGGATACTGTTTGATTTAAGTTTAGGGGTAAGGGAAAAACTTTTTAGTGCAATAATAAAAACTCCAAAGTCTCAATCCATTAGGATTCATCCTGGCACTGACCTTCAGACAGACATGGGAAACACCGTTCACCTTAGTCAACACGCGCAAACTTCATTTTGTCTACTCCCATCTTCTAGATCTTTTCATGTGATTGAACTTTGATAGATTCTGAATATCGTGGTTGAACAACTATCTGAGTAGAGCTTTGTTTTCTTATATATGAATTTAGTATGCTTGAGTACAAACTCGTACACAACAATTGGGCTCATATAGGGTAATGATTCTCATAGCCGAAGAATTTAGTATGCCAACTAAATAGCTTCTTTAGTGTCTATCCTCGATCGTTCATGAGTAGCTAAAATTAGGAGTAAAGGTTTTGTGGGTATACCTCTTGTAAACCCTCACGAGACAAAACTCGTCAACTAGGGGCACCTAGGGGTTCAAAGGTTTATTAAAAATGTTAAATGTAGTCGTGATTCCTGCAAAAGTGAGTTAGGATTTTATTTTATTTTCTCGAGGACTAGCGAATAGTAAGTTTGGGGGTATTTGATAGACACATTTTTGCGTCTAAATTGCGTTGTATTATCTATTTTGATAGTGTTCGATTTTGTACTTTTTATGGTTTTTTATGTCTTTGTAGGTATTTTTGAGAAATAAACATTTGCGGAAAAATCGGCTCAAAAAGTGATAAAGGCACCCGAGGAGAATTGATAAAGGCACCCATCTTTTGGATTGGGGGTGCCCCTTCTTTGAATTTGAAGCCGAAAATGGCGGGAAGACTTTGTTTGCGTAAGAAAGCTTCTGCATGATTCTGTCAATCGAGTTTTAAGGATTTTAAATATGTACTTGGTATCTCAAAGTGATTCAACAACCTAAACAACATCAATACACGTCACAAGACGTGTTTCAGCCGGAAAAATTGCCAACAGGAATGAATCGAGCCGGAAACAGAGTTGTATTCTGTTTGGGATTTGCATGTAAGTTTGTGAGTAATTTAGACTTTTTCTTTGGGTCCTTATCGGTTCACAAGACTTATTAGGGTTTACTAACCCTATATATAGCAAAGGGAATCAAAGGAAATGGTATCGGGAAGAAGCCAGAGCCACCGAAAAAAATCCAGGAGAAAACACTTCTGCTGGTGGTGAAGAAGAAGGGAAGTACATAAGGTGCTCAGAAACTATCGCTGACACAGTCAATGAAGCAGTTGTATTTCTAAAGCACCTGAAGCCCGTTCTTTTCTTCCGTTTTCTTTTCTTTCTTCTGTAACGCAGAGAACAAGTCTCTATAACGGTCTCATGTGTTACTATTAATTCATCTTTGTAAATACTTTTTGAGCTATGCAAATCTATTTTTAGGGTGTTTCCAATACAATGAGCTAATCACCATCACTGGGGCGACGGAGGAAGCCATTCTTCCATTAATTAAGCGGTAACTACTATTTTATCTTTTTTTTTTACAATTCTTTTATTATTAATTGCTTTAAATTGAATTGAAAAAAATGGTTTTTATCAAATAATTGTGTTTTCTTTTGATGGTTCATGCTTAGATTTAAACTTTTGATGTCTCATACTTTCTATTTACAAATATTCTTTCAAAAACCTAACTTTGGCAATATTTAGAATAAACTGAATACAGGAATGATAAGATTTTATCGCTTGAAATATTGGCTAACGGTGGAATCTTTAGCTCTAGTTCTTCCCATCAATTTGAAATCAAGTTTGTTTTAATCTTCTTTATTTTTATTTATTAAAAATTAGGTCTAGAAATCGAATCTTCATAAGTCTGAGTATCGAACTTCTTACCACTGTTTTAAAACTACATCAATAGTACCGTGTCGCATGAGCGTGGGTTACCTCCCAAGAAGTGCTAAGTTTAAAGTCTTCAGCCATACTAAGAAAAAATTAGTCACCTCATAAAATCATATAGCAATAGTCGGAACAACTGTGGGTCATCTGAATCAAATAATGTTATCCAAAATAGAAGGAAACTGTAGCAGGCCCAGAAAATGAACAAACCGAGCACACCCTTATCTAGTTTTCTGTTTAAGACAACTACTTATAGCCGTGTTTCAGGTTCAGGCTCTATAAAAGGGTCTAGATAAAATATTTGCATAGGCTGGATTTCCTCGTAGGAAGGATCAACAGGATCAGGTTGTAAAGTCTGGAATAACTCAACTAAGAACTTAGAAATACATAATAACCTGAATAATTGTGGATCCTCAAAGGCAATCAGATTTGACTCACACAATTGACTACTATGAAGGTGGTCATTCTCAAACAAATGTGTCGATTCTAATTTCCTAAAATAATTAGGCTTAGTCTCAAAACTTAATAACTGACACATTTGAAATTCATATGTTCCCACATATGGAATAAATATTTTAGTGGGAAAACAAAGTCAATCTTGGTATTATCGCCTATGTAAACCACATCGACCAGATGATGGGTTTCTAACAACTGAGCTTAAACAGGCTCAGGAAATAGTTCTTGAAGATAGTCTCTTAATATGGTAGAGGCACAAACATCA
The DNA here is from genome assembly GCA_023531435.1 of Papaver californicum. Taxonomy (NCBI): domain Eukaryota; kingdom Viridiplantae; phylum Streptophyta; class Magnoliopsida; order Ranunculales; family Papaveraceae; genus Papaver; species Papaver californicum. The sequence continues at coordinate 393,785 of JAJJMC010008838.1, forward strand.
AGTCCCAAGTGAGGGACTTTTAAAAGAGTCAAAGGTAAGGCACAGGGAGAATGATAATCACACCCAATCTTAGAATTTTGGGTGTCTCTAGATAGACTAGTCACAATTTCCCTAATTTCTAGATCATCAGATTTCTGAAAATGGTCAATTGCTTCTTCTAAGTTATAATCAAGTGGTGCATCCTCACTCATATTTAAAATCTCTACGGGTCTATCTTTGTTATCTAAGACTATTGTTTCTAAATCGTTGGACTCTAAAACAGTATTCTCAGGATAAACCCGTTCCTCTAAACCATTATCGGCTTCTAAACAAGAAAATTCTACATCGTCTAAAACAGTGGTATCTTTAGTCAAATCCTCTTCCTTTTGAATAGGTGAATGATCATTAAAATTATTTGGATCTGAACCAAAAATAACACTATCATCATGAAGCACAATTGGAGTGACAATTTTTTGATCACTCTGCCTGTATACTTCAAGTTCTTCATAAACACTATCCTCATCATCATAATAATATAAGATGTTTGAACCTCGTCTAAATAAGTAGTGTTACCAATTCTATCCTCGTCCTCTTGACTAGAGGGTAGCACTATGTTGGAAATTAAGATCATTTTGAGCAATATTATTCTTTGCAGAAATTTCATTCACACTTAATACGAACCTATTTCTATCCTCAGTCATCTTCTTTATGATTCTTCTTGTATCCTCAGTGCACTTCTTGATGGAATTCTCTAGAGAAAAAACTAGATCATAAGTGCTAGATCGCAACTGCTCGTGTGATTCTTCTAGAGGCATAATAGGTTCATTATAAGGACTACTAGGTTGCATCTGTTTTAGGGAATCCCTCCAAGACAAAGAACTCAAATCATCATAGGGAGTACTAGATTGCATCTGCTTTAGGGCATCCCTCCAAGATAAAGAATTCGAATTTTGCTCACTTTCATGTTCATAAGACGGGTGTATGTACGAATAGTAATTGGGATCACCCTGGTATGAGTAATAACCTCCAAAAGGTTGGTGGTGATCCCGACTACTATCCACACAACGTTGATAGTATGGATAATATCTATTTTGAAATTCAGTCGGATAATCATTATATTGTTCCACGTAATACCAAATCGACATTTTCTAAAAACTTCATAATATATTAAAAAAATCTAAGAAAATAAATCCTAACATGAGGGGGGTTCTAAACAATCACAATCAAGGATGACTCAACCAAATCAAACCTATCGAATGTAGCAAACAAAAAACATGATGGCTCCACTTAGATTGTTTCTAGACCAGCTTCTATTCTTTCGAAAGAATACTAGTTACAGTTTTAGCAAACCTCTTAGAACGATCCGAATTATATTAAGTCGAAGAGAAACAGGATAAGCTCTAAGGAGCTTTGATAACCTTGTCTCTTTGGTACTTTTCCCTGGGTTACAAGGCGGCTCTAATCAACTTAAAATAATCTTCTTGAACCTTGAGTTAGGCTAATAAAGTAACCAATACAGTCATTTTGATTGAATTTCCTATAAGCTAGTTATCCTATCGGTCTCTTTCTAGTCAAAAGTTTAAGGTATAGGTTCGATTTTGGTATCGTGTTTCTAAAGCGGGCAAGAAGGAAACGGTGATGAAATCCGAGTCCTTATCTTGTATGGCCAGTTCTTGCCCTTTACTAGAAAAATAAATCCGTGTTCAATTCCTCAACATATATGCATACGAAGGAATACAGTAAACCCACTTGCAGGGGATTCGTGAGTTGATCGAGTCTTACCTCCCGTTCCATACGGGGGATGAATCAGTTGTAGTCGACTCGGGCCACCGACTCCTGTGTCAGTGGGCCTGCTACAGTTTCCTTCTATTTTGGATAGCATTATTTGATTCAGATGACCCACAGTTGTTCCGACTATTGCTATATGATTTTATGAGGTGACTAATTCTTTCTTAGTCTTGCTGAAGACTTTAAACTTAACACTTCTTGGGAGGTAATCCATGCTCATACGACGTAATACTATTGATGTAGTTTTAAAACAGTGGTAGAAAGTTCGATACTCATACTTATGAAGATTCGATTTCTAGACCTAATTTTAATAATATAAATAAAGAAGATTAAAACAAACTTGATTTCAAATTGATGGGAAGAACTAGGGCTAAAGATTCCACCATTAGTCAATATTTCAAGTGATAAAATCTAACAATTCATGTATTCAATTTATTCCAAATATTGCCAAAGTTAGGTTTTTGAAAGAATAATTATAAATCGAAAGTATGAGACATCAAAAGTTTAAAACTAAGCATGACCCATAAAAATAAAACACAATTATTTGATAAAAACCATTTTTTCAATTTAATTTAAAGCAATTAATAATAAAAGAATTGTAAAAAAAAAGATGAAATAGAAGTTATCACTTAATTATTGGAAGTATGGCTTCCTCCGTCGCCCCAGTGATGGTGATTAGCTCATTGTATTGGAAACACCCTCAAAATAGATTTTCATAGCTCAAAAAGTGTTTACAAAGGTGAAATAATAGTAACACAGGAGAACAGAAACGCTTATAAGCGTTACAGAGACTTGTTCTCTGCGTTACAGAAGAAAGAAAAGAAAACGGAATAAAAGAACGGGCTTCAGGTGCTTTAGAAATACAACTGCTTCAGTGACTGCGTCAGCCACAGTTTCTAAGCACCTTATGTTCTTCCCTTCTTCTTCACTAGCAGAAGTGTTTTCTCCTGGGATTTTTCGGTGGCTCTGGCTTCTTCCCGATACTATTTCCTTCGCTTCTCTTTGCTATATATAGGGTTAGTAAACCCTAATAAGTCTTGTGAACCGATAAGGACCCAAAGAACAATTCTAAATCACTCTCAAACTTACGTGCAAATCCCACACAGAATACAACTCTGTTCCCGGCTCGATTCATTCTAGTTGGCCGGCTGAAACACGTCTTGTGACGTGTATTGATGTTGTTTAGGTTGTTGAATCACTTTGAGATACCAAGTACACGTTTAAAATCCTTAAAACTCGGTTGACAGAATCATGCAGAAGCTTTCTTACGCAAAAAGAGTCTTCCCGCCATTTTCGGTTTCATATTCAAAGAAGCTGGGTTCCTTTATCAATTCTCCTCGGGTGCCTTTATCACTTTTTGAGCTGATTTTTCCGTAAATGCTTATTTCTCAAAAATACCCACAAAGACATAAAAAACCATAAAAAGTACAAAATCGAACACTATCAAACACTAGTACAAAAATGGGCTTATGTGACAGATAAAAACTGTCACCAAAATACTTATGTGACAGTTTTGGAAAAATAATTGCACTGTCACCAAAGCCTTTGTTACGAAAGATCTTAAAAAAATTGTTACGGAATCATGACTATAAGTACCAGTTTTTTCATAAACCAGTCGTTGTTTATAACGTACAGTAACAGTTTCTAAATAAATATTCATTGGTAACTTAATTTATTTTACAAGGTGACAGTTTCTCCATAATCCTGTCATTGTTGACAACTTATGTAATATTTTCTATTAAAATCTGTCATCATAAACCCAATTTTTTAATAGCAAATGACTTACTGTAACATTTTTTACAAAGAACTGTCATGATAAACACCTTTAGTATGGGTTTTGTAAACTATCTGTTACATGAGCGGTACTAAGGTAGCAGTTTCTTCATGAAACCGTCATCGTAAAGCCTTGTCTATGACAGTTTTTCATATAATATCTTATATATAGTTGATTTGTTTCCCATTAGGTAGATGTTTAACATCATCACATATAGTACCAATACATGAAAAAATAATAAAGGAATATATTTTGATTTAAACAAAAAAATTTCTTCAGACACGCTTGTACAAATGGGTTTACAAAATGCTAATAAATTAATAAGTTTTCCTCTGGTCAAAAAACCACTATCAACATTAATTCCCCTTTTTATTACGGGGCATTAAAGTTTCTTTGTAAGCACTAGATGGTGTTAGTATTTAAATTAAATTTGAGGATAAAAAGATAGTCACGAAGCTTTGTCTCCTCCAAACGATGTCCTTGACGCGGCCTTGGGCTTAAAATATATAAACTCTCTTGTGAGCAAGCAGTGGACGCTGATGTTTAAGGTTTGATTATGCATCACCAAGTCCTAGTGACAACGTCAATAAGGCATCAATATATAAAAGCTATAACACATGGAGACGATGCTTTGAGTTATAACTAGTATAACAACAAAGTTGGAAATGGCGGAAGCTAGCAGAAGAAGTTGATGGTAGATCAAAGTTGTGGATGGGAATGGCGGTGGACTCCAGTGTTCTTGTCGTAAACTTGAACATCAACTCTGTAGGTACAGAATATCCATAGGTTTGATCTCATATGAACAAAGCATTGAGCAATAGGGTTGGCAACAACAACATCAGAAGTTCAGACGACATGATCACAACAGTTGAGTAATGGTGACACAAGGTTGATAACGTCCTCCGATTGTAGATGGTGGATTTTTGACAAGGGATAGAAATTTAAAATCGTTCTCTTCCTAGCACCAGAAACATAAAAATATCCGTGCATATTTCTGTGCATATTTGGCTTTGCATCAAAATATGAAATATTGTATTTCTACTTATATTCCACAAGAGAAATAAGGATACAGTCTATACAATAATTATGGGCGTTCTAAATTGATCCCGTAGTCTCTCTAATATTTATAATATTTATGCCATATCGAACCAGTCTCAAGTCGCGTAATTCCCATAGCTGAATTCCTTGAACTTATCTCGAATACACATGGATGTTCCAATGACATTTATCTATTTTGGGAATAGCTAATGCATGATATTCAAAGATGCATTCTAGCTTAACGCCCTGTTCACAAAGAACACATCACAATTTGGCATCATGTCCTTAAGAATACATGTCAATTTAGCATCATGCTTAAGGACATGTCACTACTTATGTGTCATCTTTATTGAACGTGCCACAACAAAAGATGTGCAGCATCCTCGAGGACGCATCACACATGTATGGCGCTAGCTTAGTGCCAGCGCTGACCCCATTTTCCTAAGACGCTTCCCCAGGGACGCGTCACTTCCCTTGGTGTTGGCCTAGTTCCATCTCTATCCTCTTTACTTCAGACGTGTCCCCAGGGAGTGTCACTCATTGGCATTGGCCTAGTGCCAGCACCATATTTACTTCAGACGCGTCCCCAGGGATGTGTCACTCATTGGCGCTGGTCTAGTGCCAGCGCCAGCTTTATTTCAGACGCGTCACTCCCTAGTGCCAGCGCTAGACCCTTCTTTTGCCGTTAGCCTGAGCTAGCACCAGCCTTTCCAAGACGCGTCCCTTCTTGCCAAGTCTTTTTTTGATTGGATTCTTGAGTGCGGCTCGACTGGTCCTTAGAAACTTTCGCACAAGCTGGGCTTCGAACATTTCCAAATTTACGCCATGTTACTCCTAATCTTGTACATGACCATTAAACTTACTAGACTCGACACTGATCAATCTAAATTATCAATTTAGTGAATTGAGCGACTTGCCTCCCTAATTTGACAAGTCATTGACTTGACCTAATCAAAATATTGGTGGTCCACGACTCCACTATTTCTACGAGATATCAAATATAACATATGAGGAGATTCTTATAGGGGTATCGGTCTGGCGGTATAAGGCATCGTGTATTATGGCAACACATCCACGAACAAAAAGGTAATAAGTAGTAAGACGTTTACAGAGCAGTTGAGAGGACGAGGAGTAGTGGTCATACAAGTCCTCCTTACTTATCGGACATGACTCCACTACAATCGTCACTTCTCCATATTTTCGTAACTTCCACCACTTAACTGAAATCAGTGTGTTTCCTACAAAACTACATGGCCTCATCTATTCGAAAAAAGAACTAAGACAGAATCAAAGATAATCCATTGTTAAAACTACACACTACCATTTTTCATCACATTGTGATTTATCAATCTTCTTTGCTTCCCTCCCCTAAGATAAACCCATTATCTCCACCTTTGTGACCGAAGAAGGACGTGAACGGTCATTTCTTTTTTAAGGATCTTCATGTTCGATTTTGATCTCTCGAACCTACTGAAAGTATTCTTTTGTAGTATAATTGTTTTCACCCTAAAACACCAGTGTGGTGAGATCTTCTTAAGAGATGAAGTGAACCCTGAGTTGGTAATGTTCTTGAGTAGATGATACCCCATGAGTAGATGAGGTCTCCGTGAAGCTGAGTTTTTCAAATCCCGTCTGGAAACCCTTGTTTGCGTACTATTCACTCTAGAAGCCGTAAAAACTTCATACGGTGTTGGATTTCTATGGTTGACCCAAATATATTGATCAACAAAGAAGTATCTACCACTTAATAGGAATAAATATTTATTTTTGTCCCATTTGGGGGGTTAAAATGACCTAATATTAAAAATTCAGAAAAATTCAGACCGTTTTTAGCTGTGACATAGTCTACTGTTTCGGTCGTAACTCTTAGCTCGTTCATACGATTGATGCGTCCTTTTGGTATGTTGTATTAGACACCTATAAGAAACTTTTAGTATATAAATCATTCTTAAATTCTTCACCAATTATCTGCATCTTTTGAGTTTGTAGAGGGCAGTGCAGAAACGTATTTGACGAGATTTTTACAAAATATGTTGTAATAGATCCAGGCCATATATCACCGCTAAAAATACTTTGTAATGAATGTTTATGCTATTAGTGAACATATATAGTGAATTTTATGATCCATGCTTGAATTTTATATGGTTTAGACGTTCTGAGCTATTATGCCCGTAATGCCTCTATTTTTAGAAATGAATGACCCGAAACAAAAGATGCAGTAGTTGGTAGGAGGATGGAGATTATCGGGAGTCATGATGTTGATTTTATCTCCTTTCCAATTCAAAATCGTGGGCGATCTCTTTCTGACTCATATGCTGAGGGTGACACTCCATATGATGATGATATGCAGAAGAACAATATAATGGAGACTGCACCAGTTGAGCACCTTAATGCGGGCATTAGCTTCGAATTATGATTCAGTGGGATTGTCCCGGGATATGTGTGTGTATGTGTTTTGTATCTTGGATACGGTTGCCGAATCCAGTGATAAGGTTAAAAGGCTATCTTAGGAGTTGAAGCTTGGAATGGAAGCTCTTCGAGGGGCGGAGAAAGTATACTCTGAAAAGGGAGTGAGGGTCTCATAGGAGGTGAGGACCTCAAACGGTGAAGGTTTTGTGGTTTGAAGTCTCTGATAGGATTGGGTTTCTGGAAGCTTTATCAGAGGTGGAGAACCTAACTTTCGAACAAAAAGACTCACATTTTATCTCTTAAAATAATTTATGGCTTTGGAGTATCTTAATTCATCATAGACATATTTCTAGAGTGAGGGCTGAAGAAGCGGAATCGATAGTTGATGAAGATATCATGACCATCAGCATTGATCAAGCCAAGAAGGCGAAGGAAAGGCATGATATTTTTTTTTGATGAACACATCATTGAATCCATGTCAGAAGGTTGTAAACAAATATTCCTGAAGTTGAGAGGAGAAGCATGAATCTGAAGTAGCCATGCCCGTTGAGTTTCCATTGTGTACTGGAGATGGTTGTGGCTTTCTGTTACCAGTGATAGCTGAGATGAATATCACTACCATGGGTATTATCTATGAAGATTTACTCGAAAAATGGTAAGAATTGATGACATCACTTGAGAATTCCAAGTTCAGTGTGTCTTCAACGGTAGACTGGTGTGGTTGAAGTAAGTAGCAGTAACAAGGTGAAGTCACCATTCTGGACGTGATCAGGTAAGATGAAGAAACTTCTCGGTCGTATAGGGTACCGATGTAGAGAGGTTCCGTCGATGGTGTTTCGCTTCCTTGAACATTGACATCAGGTTTTACTGACTTGGTTATGGGGATCACATTGGTTGATATGGATTTGAATTGATCTTTCCAACAAAATCAAGTCCCCAAGTGCAGAACAACCAAGAGGTGGTCATTCACTTTCCATGAAGATATGAGTTTTGTTGTGTACAGTCTTGTTACTAGTATCATTGTTGATAAGACCTTATGGTTGAAGGGGGAGACTACGTTGAGTCTTCAAAAGTGAAAAAGCCTTCAGTCCCCAAATGTTGCTTACTTGGATCTGCTACTAAGAGATAATTTGATGACGTAATCATTCCTCTAGGGATTTAATCATAAAAGGTTAGTCAGGAAGGTTTGGGCCTCCCTTTGTTGTAGACGTGTTGGGGGAGATGGAATTTGTACTGAAGTTTAAGCCATGATTGACGGATATTATGTGACCTCGTAAGTATTGGATTAAGTCGCACCTTATCCTAACCTTAGATTCATAAGCTTGATATACTCTTATGGATATGGTAATGGGATGCTCGGAACACCACATGAATATTATTCTCTGGAGACGTCGATGACGAAAAAGATGGGATGCGATGTGCCTTCTTAATAATGTGGAGCCATAGGCGTCCTTAAGGATTATGTGTTCATAAGCAATTTTTTAGCTACCTTATGAATCTTCGATTGTTATAAAGGATGGGCTTTGTTAAACAGTCCCTAGTCACACTTGTGTTCTTTGAGTAGGATTGGGGTACGTCTTAGCCTTGTCTGGGAGTTGTAGGCGCATGTAAGATATGACGTAGTTGAGGGTGGTGAAGATACCTTTACATTGTAACTTTGAGAAGTATATGATCTCATCAAGGTTGTGACTCTTCGGTTGACATGCTCTCTGGAGTGAGTGAAGTTCCTGTGGAAGTGACAATACTTGGAATTTGCCATCTCTTGGACAGTTGGTAGACGTCGTACATGTGGTATCTTGATAGCGTCATCTCATATCCATGCTTCCAGCAACCCAATCAACTCTTCCTTGTGAACGGGAAACTACGAGAATGCCAGAACTTGTTTTGGCTTCTCTGTTGTCGTTGTTGTGTCTTAGAGATTTGGCTGGCCTGTGGAGTGGAGCTTGCCCCTAGGATGGTGCTGGGGCTAAAGCTGGAGTTGGGGTTGTGGATGATGGTGAGCGCTTACCTTGTGATGCTTGCTGAGATGAATCCTCCCCCTAGACCCCTTCGTTGCTGACATCACCTATGGATGGTTGGATGTTGTATTGATTGTTGACTAGACATCTGCTCCCACAATTGTAGTTTAGCTACATTTGAATCATAGTAGTCGAGAGTCTGGATCCTGAACCGGTGTACATAGTTATCAAGATGTTCGTCGTGTCTCTGGAGGACTCTTCTCATATTTGATAAGGGATTTTCTTAGAAACAAATAAATAGTTTCTGATTATACTCATGCTCCACTAATGACTCCAGGAAACTTGAGACATGCTCATGAGCATTTATAGCTCTATCATAAAGTGAGAATGGGGAGAGACATATCCCCTTAGAAAAAAGATCTTTTGGATAGTGAGAGAGGATGGTACTGATGAAGTGAGACTGGACCCTCCTTTCCTAAAAATTGTAAAAATCTCTCCAGATCTTCATAGGTGACGAAGATCTTCATGGGTGACGAAGTTGAGTTGCTGGATCCTTGGTTGTTCTTTTTGAATAAGGACCTCATCATCGTTTTGAATGTTGATTCTGAAGTTGTTGACATTGGTATCCTTAGGAGCGTTAGTTGGCTACGTCTGGTGATGGCTTTGCTCTTGAGTTGGTTTCTCTATGAGAGTTTTGAGAAAGGCGAGAACCTTCTTCTGAGCGGCTGTCATCAAATCCATAATATATTTTTGTCTTCTTCAGGAATCTGACCGAGATAGTTGGTGGTATTCGGAGTGACATAGGAGTAATAAAAGTGATATTAAGGAGTCAGAGTGGTATCATTAATAATGAAATAAAGAGAATTAAAGTTTATGAACCTAACCTAATCTCAACTGTTTTTGAAGAAAATAATTTTATAAACAATATGTTGATCTCCCGCTGAGGTCGCCAATTATTTTAGGGTGAAAAACAAATGTACTGCAAAAAAAGTACTTTCTTCAGGTTCGAGAAATCAAAATCATACAGACTAGCCTAAATAAAGAAATAGTCGTTCACGTCTTGTTTCGGTCACAAAGGTGGAGATGATGGGTTGATCTTAGAGGAGGGAAGCAGAAAAGGTTGAGAAATCATTGTGTGATTAGTTTTGCAATGTGGAGTTGTTGAACTACGATGTGAATGCTAGACTTTTTAATAAGTCTAATTACAATCTGAATGATTTATCCTTCTGAATAAATGAAACCATCTATTTATAGTCTTGTCGTGGACACACTAATTTCTCATAAGTTGTGGTGGTTGTGGAGAAGTGGATAACTGATGGTCGTGGAGGTAGTGGTGAAATCATGTCTGTTATGTCAGAGAAGACTGTATGACCATTACTCCTTCATTCTCTTAACTGCTCTCAACCGTTCCACTACTTGTTACCTTCTCACCATGAATATGTTGCCACATTAAACGTTGTTGTAAACCGCCATACAGATACCCCAGTGAGAATCCCCCCATGTGATGTGATGTATCGTAGAAATTAGTAGAGTTATGGAGTAATACTATTTTAGTTAATTCATGGTAATAATTTTTCGGAACCTTATGGCTGGTATAATTCTTATGGTTGTACAGGTTTTATGTATGGTTGAATGGTTCTATAGGTTGTATGGATCAATTCTGTATTTAATTAAGTATATCAATTATTGTCAAGTCTAGTGAAAATAGTAAGTCTAGTAGTTGAATGTATTGATATGGTTTGAGCGTTGAGCTCTGATGATGTCATAGACATGTCCTAAGTGTTGATCTATGGTGAATAGGATATGAGCGATAAGCTCTAAGTGATGAGTTATAAGTAGTAAGTTGTTAGCGATAATCTATAAGTAGTGAGGAGTGAGTGATGAGCTCTAGTGATGCCAGCCATGGGCATTTGAGTAAGTTGGGTACTCAGTGTTAATGAATTACCATTGTTGGTATTTTTGAGTAACCTCAGATGAGAGAATCGTTTTTTCGAATACCTCTGGTTCAAGGCATCAAGGAGGTACCTCGGACATTGAGAGATTGCGCATATGAGCAAGATGGAGAATTTTATACATCACCAAAAAGAAGGTACTAAGCTAATACTAGTGACAGTATAGGATAGTTGCGCCAGCAATGGGAAGCATTAGGATTGGAAATATTCATCATCAGGAGAGGCTAGCACCAATAAAAGAGGCTGGCGCGGGGAAAATCGGGTTGGCACTGCAAAGGCCAGCACTGTGGGATGGTGTGGTTGGCGCTGACAGCTGCCAGCACCATGAGATTCTTTTGTTGGCGTCAAGGGATGTTGGGGCCCGCAAGGTCGCTGGGCTAGCAAGGTCACTGGGTAACAAGGTCGTTGGGATAGCAAGGACGCTGGGGTCAGTACATAACTCTTCATGGCCATTGATGGAATCTATAACTATGGATTATGTATTTCTGATAAAGGTTTAGAGGCAAATTGATAATTTTTTCCTTTGTCAAAAAACCACCATCAACAGTAGCATTGTCAGAGGGTACATATCATGTTGTGAGTAGTACTGTCATTCAATTGGGTGTTCTACTAATGGAATGAAAGTTATGTTCGGATTGAAAATCATTCTAGCTTACATTTATGGAGGGTAACAAGAACTGTTATTTGAAGCTTCAACAACATCATTTATTTTGGATACATGAAGGTGAACAATTTGTGGAATCTTGGATAAAGCGTATGAAGAAGAATTAAGAAATGTTTATGTTCTCGTAATTTCGGTTAATTCATGTATTTTCCATATGTAAAGACTTTTGTAACCAAAATTGACAAAGGGGAAGAGTGTTAGAGTACTAATTGCTTGAACTCACCTAGCATTGGTATGTCAAGTTTGGTTATAAAGTTTAGTTCCAAAACTCGGCCGCTTAAGTTGTTTATTAAAGTCAACTTTGTTAGGTTAGAATTGGGACATAGAAATGTTGAGACAATCTCTAGTTACTCATTGAATAAATGAAGACATATTGAAGACAAACAAAGACATCATCCTTCAGATTAAGTTTAGTATCTATTGACTTTGACTTGTTCCATTTCTATCAAGTTCTTACAATCGTATTCATTAAACACATAACATGTGAAGTTTGTTTTACATGACTTTAGTTGTTTAGATGACTTGATCATTATTATGATCTAAGTGTCAAAAGAAGAATATGCATTGGTTATTTTTATAAATTATTTTATTGAGTTATGTAGTATAGTTTTTATACTTTCGTGACTTAAACATAACACTAATATGACTCTTGTCATTGGCTAGTGTTGAACTTTCGGGAAACTAGATATATGTATCTAGTAGTGAATTTGGATTTTGGTTTAAAGTTTGTTTATACTAGAATTAAGTTTTTGTGTCAGGACCGATCCTAATTTGTGAATGTCAAAATATCTATTTTACATCATATATAGTTACGATTTCGAAAGATGAGCAAGTTGGATTATGAGAGTTCTATGTCATAAATTATAGAATACGTAATTAATAAAAAAAAATATTGTTGTTCATATTTATACCTATGATACTTATACTGGCTCCTAATTAATATCTAGAGTTATTTTTCTTATCTTAATTGGAGTGAAAAATGATCTGTTTTCTTTTCCCAGAAGATTGCACATAACCAGTTTTCTAATTTAGCAAAGTACATGAATTTGCACTAGCTAATATTAGTTGTCATACTATTAGGATTTCGCACATATTAATTGGAGTATATTCTAAGATTTTATAACAACATTGTGTATTAATAATGTCAAAAGAATATCAAGATTATCTCAATTTCAGAAATAACATTAATAGAATATCTTTCAACAATTTTCGAAATTGGTTTTCTTGTTTTCCAAACAAGCTCAGGTCATAACGTTATAAATAGTGGATCTTGTATTCTTACAAAGTCATCCAAAACACACCTTTGTCGTGTAGATATATAGTTAATTCAAAAACGTGGCGAGTAAATCTACAATAATACATCATGCGTTAGGCATTTTGTCATCCGTCCTTTGGTTTTTCTTGCGAGCCGCTGAAGCAGAGTTTCGAAGATGTGCCGAGATGATCTTCCTTGTTTAAATTGGACCCTAGTAAATCGGGGGTTTGAAGTGGTTGACGTGCCGAATAGTTGATGTAGATTGTCCACTTCGTGTTGATCCAATCACGAATAATGTATTATTGTGGATTTCGATGCATTAGGCATTTTGACACATTAGATTCAATGGGACCGTTTTATAAATGTAGTTGAAAAACTATACTCTTTTTGTTTCTCAAACATTGAGCTACTTATTTTAAAATTTTGTTTCCTAAGAATTGAGTTATTTCACTAAACAAGACAATATTTCTAAAATTACCATTTTAATTAATTCTTATTAGTATAAGAAATACGTATAATTTAATAATCATTTTTATATTTGTTGCACAGGTGTTTTAAAATGTTTTCCTACGGTATATAATTTACAAATATTCGTAACACAGTTTAAAAGATATATCATTTCTAAATTTATTATTTTATTATTTTAAAGATATATTAAAAAAAGTACTTCCTCCGTTTCTAGAAAAGTGTTACTATCACTTTTTCAACTTGACCTATTTTTAGGCTAAAATAAAAAAGTGATAGTAACACTTTTCTAAAAACAGAGGGAGTATATAAAAATATCTTTTTCTTCTTCTCATTTTAAAAATTATACAAATTTAAAACATCTCAACATTAAAAAAACGGAGAAAACATTAAGTAACTAAAGTAGGTTTGGAAAATACTACCTCCGTTTCAACAAAAATGTTACTATCACTTTCTCATTTTAATCTATTTTTAGGTTAAAATGAAAAAATGATAGTAATATTTTACTAAAACGGAGGAAGTATAAAATTATTAAATCTCGGACAAACCAGTTTAAATTGTTCAAACTTGGACGGGCAAATGCTCAAATTTGAGCATTTGTTCCATCCTATTTGCCAGCTTGTCCCTTCCAGTGTGGAGTTGGCAGATGCCCATATTTAAACATTTGCCCATTATTTAATGAGTTTGTCCCAGTCCCTCCAACTGTGGGGTAATCAAATACTCAAATTTAAACATTTGCCCATCCAACTCGCTACTTTGCCTTTTTGCCTACTCCACTGTCTCTGTCTTATATAAACATAAACCAACTTTCTTTCTTTTACCTTCTTATTATTTTTTCATTTACAGTTAACGAATATACAGGCATTACAGTCTCTGTTAGGAAGAGTATATATACCAGTAGTCACATGTTACAACAAGTAACTGTGTTATGTTTTCGCTATATTTTGGTGGTGCACCTGGAAAATTCCCACTTGTTTGTTTTTCTTTTATGAAAATTCCCACTTCTAAGGGGAAAAAAGAGTATATATGTATATGACTACAGGATCCATTGGTGATTGCCGACGCCTGCTACCTCAGAAGTCTTAAATTTAAAGATCATTTAAAACTGAGTTCCTCCATGATAGCATAATATCCCGGGTAACAGCTGGTATATCTGCAAAACAAAACCAAGTTCATATATCTGGTGTGTGAGAAAATAGTTTCAACTTGGGTGATCCTAAGAATAAAGACATGATGCGGAAGGTTTTACCTCGTACAACATCCAAAGCAACTGAGGGCATGTCAATGTCATCCTGGACTAGTCTATACACATCCACGAGCTAAGAAAAGAAGAAAATATTTTACTGATATTGCTGAATGTTTAAGCCAAAAATTCCTTTTGCTAAACAACCAATCAAACTCTTGGATACAAGTTAAATAAATGTAAACGAGTAACAAAGAAACATCTTTTTAAGTAATAAAGAATCATCTTTTTCATAAATTGTTTAAGCTCAATACAATAAATCATCTAGGTTTTGTAATTTCTGGGTTTATAATCTTTACACTTTTCCATTCAATACAGAAATGCTAACATTGTACAATTACTTCACATAGGTTTGTACCTAAAAATTTCTTCTCCTCCCTCTCTCAGGTTTTTTCTTCCTAATTTTTCCGTCCCCTTATTCGTTGTTTGATCTTCTCTATTTATAGATCTATTTTTCTGATCGCTCTTTATACCACGTGTCGTTTTCTTCAGCTTAGTCATCGATTCTGGATCTATTCTTCTCTGGGTCGATCCATCTTGTTTCGATGTATCTATCGTCCT
>JAJJMC010008838.1:413870-446256 GCA_023531435.1 Papaver californicum
AAAAAAAAAAAATTGATTTCAATTTGTGTTAGTCAAAGATTAAGTTTAATTAACCATGATTAGCTTAATTAAATTTTCACTATTTAAGGTAATTAACATATTAATAAAGGGTGATTTGGGTATTGTGAAAATATTATGGATAAGGGGTTTTTGAGTTTTACTTCATAGTGTCCCTATTTCGTCTTATTATTGGAGCCCCTCTATTGATGTTGGAGCCCCTATATCAGGCTTCTAGGTAAAGTAGTATTGTCCAAAATAATGAAAAGTAAACAAATAAAAAAGAAGGAAAGTTTGCTTAGGTAAAGAAAAGTAGATCCTCGATTTTACTTACCTTCTTCTAAATAGTCTACCAATGCTGGTTTCAGATTAGACTAACATATACTTAGGCTACTCTTTAACAAGGACGCTTTAGTAAATAAACATATAAAGCAATAGCTTATGTAGTTTACCAGTTACACTCCGGAAATTAAAATCCGCTAGTCCTTTTCCAGATGAATTCTGCCAGATTGCTTCTAGAGCGGGAACTATGGGGGTAACATCTGTTCCACTAGCAAGAAAACCAAGCCTGGTGAAATCATTTGCCATCTCGGTGTAATCCTCGTTTACAGCATGAACCACAGCATCGATTAAGATCTGCTTGTTTTGCTGGAAAACAGAAAGGAGAAGACAATCTCAGCGATGATGGAGACAAATCAGAAAAGTAGATCAGGCAAAGACCTGACCCAGTCAAGCCACAGAAAACTACAAAGAGTGTTGGAGATCAAAGAAAAATAGGAGCATTCCAAATGTCAAGTTTCTTTGGATACTGCATTTGGTATTACGTAAACTATTAACTTTAGGCAGACGAATTGTGAAATTGCCACTAATGGCTGAAGCCTGAGGGTGGAGTAATAGAAGGACTGATGAATCTAATAGAACAGATAACACGGGAAGAAGGCTAGCCACTGCGGGCTGAGGGTGATTAAACATCTTCTGTGTTAAGGTTTCTAATCTCAAAAGGTGCGTGTGACTGCGCCAGCTTGTATGGAACTATGGATTATCCAAAACTTCATAATATAGGTAGACATGCTTAGATTCATCTTCTACTATAAGAGAAAAGTAAAGTCTACTCCCAATAACCCTAACTCTAAAGTCAACTTTGACTATATTTTGTGTACCTGACTGAGCTGTGCAACATTTCCAAAGTCAACATAAGCAATACGTCCATCACGCATAGCAAAGACATTTCCAGGATGTGGATCTCCATGAAACAACCCAAATTCTAGCAATTGCCGCAAAGCAGCACTTACTCCAACAGTCAAAAACCCGTTAACATCAAGGCCTGCTTCTTTAATAGCCTGAGGTAAAAAGAGAGAATTCGTGAATCATGCCTAATATGAAGGCAGTTTATCTTATAATTTATGCACTCTGCTTAAAAAAAATCTGTACTCACAAGCCTCCCACTCTTCAGTTGTATAGAAGTATTCTAATATTAAGGCCAAGGAGATGAGGTATTTCATAGGATTTTCTTACTGACCTTTGGGTTAGTGCACCGAATGCCATCAATCCATTCCATAACTAAAACACGTGAACCTGGAAGTTGTTTATAGACCTCGGGAATTTTTACCGTTGGGTCATCTTTGAAGTTCTCTAGAAAATCTCCAATGTTTCGAGTCTCCTGAAAACAAAGAAAGAAACAAATCAAAAGCCATAAGGATTTAAAACAACAAGACAAGCACTACAGTATAGTCGGTAACAACTGAAGATACAAGAACGAATTTCAGGCAACCCATATCTTCAAACAACCCAAACTTTCAAAAAGAATCAACAATTTGACTGGCGATTGACAAGTCTTTGCTTTTCTATCATTCAGAACATGTAATACTTAGGAATTTTTTCCTTTTCATCTAGGTCCTTGCCATTTAATGATTTTTTATACTTTCAAAACTAAAATCCTCGTTAAAAATAAAAATTCTGACTGAAAAATCAAAAAAAAAAAAAAAACCAGAAAAAACAGAAAAGAAAAGTTACTATTTCATAGGTAATCATTTAAGTTATACTCCGTAACTTTTAACCATATACACTTAGTGTAAATAGTTGTGAACTACCAGAGTATAATCCAGCTCTTCCAAGAGCTTCTCCCAAAATTCATCAACAATAAGTTCTGCATTGCATCCTAGTTTCTGTAGACTGATCCCATTCAAGAATGAAGCAAGCATCCTGAATAGGAAAAGATCCCGGTAAATTATAGGTTCAATCCCAGGTCTTTGCACCTGTCAGAAAATAAAAAGAATCAACAATTCGTAACAATTTTATTTGATTACCATGAGATAATAATTGAAAAGGGGTTTACTAGGTATATGTATATAAAATAAGCATTCTGCACTCATTGCTGTGAAACATAACAGATAATAGTGCTTTGGATATAATGCTTGTAAGTTACACCATTTGATCAATCACAGAACAGCAAACACAGAACCAAGTTGTGAAATATGTTAGAATATGAGAATACTTCAACATAGTGATGACCCAGCATAACAATTCGTGGATAACCACTGTGCTTTTGACCTGAGACTTGAGGAAGTAAATGGTGAATAACTATAAGTAGCCACTTGAATATGGCGATTGCTAATTTAAACACCCAAATAAGAATATGATTCATATGGTTATGGAATCGTCGATTATCAAAATCAAGTCAAACAGGTTCGTTTATAATATGAACTGGTTATAGGTAACATGGATAGCAAAAAGCATTGGTTTTTAGTCAGTACTAAATGTATTTGGCCTGATGCATATAAGTAATTTTATAGTAAGTTATCTGTATAGTATAGAGATCCTAATTACGGAATATTTTTTAATGTATATATTATAGAAGGGAGATATAAGGGCTCCAAATTTGATTTAGGGGCTCCTCTAATAAGACGAAATAGGGACATTATGAAGTAAAACACTAAAACCCCTTATCCATAATATTTTCACAATACCCAAACCACCCCTCATTAGTAATCTTAATTACATTAATTAGTTAAGATTAATTTAAACTAATCATGATTAATTAAACATAATCTTTGACCTAATCAAATGATTTGAAAAAAAAAAATTATTTGAATTTGTGTTTGGTGGGAAGAAAAACTTGATGAAATCACGATTTGAAAGATTCAAATTTTGTTGTTCAGAGAAATTTACGGTTGGGTTTCATGTCGAACCCAACCGTAACCATAAGAAAACCGAATAACACCAATTTTTGGCCAGATTTACGGTTGGGTTTTAAACAAAACCCAACCGTAAATCAAAGAACAATGATGAACACCAATTTTTGGCTAGATTTACGGTTGGGTTTTCAACAAAACCCAACCGTAAATCAAAGAACAGTGATGAACACCATGTTTTGTGCAAAGTTACGGTTGGGTTTTAAACCATACCCAACCGTAAGTAGAAGAAAATGATGAACACCATTTTTCCCATAGTTACGGTTGGGTTTTAAAGGAAAAACCAACCGTAACTCATCCTTTTGAGAATTGATTTTTTTTTTGTTAAATATGAGTTTTAAAAATCAAAATTTTGAAATAATTCAATCATTTTTACTAGATTGAAGGTAAATTGGGTGTTTGAAACAAAGAAAAAACGAAAAACACACAAATTAGAAAATCCAAATTTGTGTTATCCAGTAGAATTTACGGTTGGGTTTTGGCTTATAACCCAATCGTAACAGTTCTGTTAATATTTGTTCCAATTTCAACACATAATTACGGTTGGGTTTTTGCCTTAAAACCCAACCGTAGCCTGTAGAACTTACGGTTGGGTTTGGCTTATAACCCAACCGTAACATTTTCTGTTAATTTTTGTTTCAATTTCAACACAGAATTACGGTTGGGTTTTGCCTTAAAACCCAACCGTAGACAAGTTGTGGTGTTTGTACAAAATGTATTACGGTTGGGTTTAGTTATCGGACCCAACCGTAAATGATCCTGTTAATTTTTTTTTTTATTTTAAATATACTCCAAATTGGGTTTAAAACACACCTTTTTAACTTATTCATTCTATTGTAATAGATTTAAAGTAGTACATTAAAGGGAAAAAACAAAGGAAACGAAATACAATAGACCATTGGATGATTACACTTAAACACTTAAAGATAATGGCGATAATCAAACACCCGACTTGTTTCCATAATACGGTAGCAATTTGTATGCTTGAACTCCTCCCCATATTTGATTCTATACTGCTCCATAGACAACACATGCTGAAAAAAACAAATCAATTATTAGTTTGAGTTTTTGAAATCTCTTTTTAATTAACGATTTATTAATCGACAAACTTACTCTTTCCGCACCGTTCTCGTAGGGATTTGCTTCGAATCTCATTTGCTTTTCCAGTTTTAAGTTGTTCATTTGTCGATACAACGTCTCTAACCGTCTCTTGATGGCTCTCACGGCCTATGATTTACATTCCCCTCTAATGCCGCAAACATTCGAAATACCCGCTTCCACCATTCTTCGGTATCTTGACCCTCATACCAATTTTGTTGTGAAACAACGTTGTTATTGTTGTTATAGAAGGCTCTATCGTAAGCATGCTCTAGCATCGTATGCCACGCTCGAACAATTGCAACATCTTCATCATTCGTGTATGTGTTTACCATTTTTAGTGGTTGAAAGGGTATGGTGAGAATAATGAGAAAGTCTAGAATTATAATGAGAATGAAAGGGATAGAGAATAATGAGAAAGTGACAAGTAACGGTTTCCTTTTATAGGGAAAAAGGAACCAACGGCTAGATTTTTGAAACAAAAAATCCGTTGGAATTGTGTACTTTAAGGAGACGGAAATTCAGACATTTTGAGAATCCCGCAGAATTTACGGTTGGGTTTTGAGGTGAAACCCAACCGTAATCTAGTTGTGGTGTTTCTACAATTTATTTACGGTTGGGTTTAGTAACCGAACCCAACCGTAAAATGATTTTTACAGTGAAATGTAGTTACGGTTGGGAAGGCTCACCTAACCCAACCGTAACTTGTAGTGTTAGTATTAGTGTATATTTTACCATATTGTTACGGTTGGGTTTTGCCTTAAAATCCAACCGTAATCTAGTTGCGTTGTTTGTACAATTTTTTTACGGTTGGGTTTAGTAATAGAACCCAACCGTAAATATGAATGTTTGTAGTATGAATTTTAGTTACGGTTGGGTTGATTCATGGAAGCCAACCGTAAAGCAGTTTTTAAGACAAAATTAGTTATGCTTGGGTTTAGCTCATTTTCTTATCAAACACCAGAGTTGTGAAGAACCTTATTTTTAACATTAAAGGAAGAACCAAAGGAAACGAAATACAGTAGATCATTAGATGATTACACTTAAATACTTAAACACTTAATCATAACGGCGAAACTCAAGATAGAAACTTTGTTCCAAGATACGATAGCAATCTGTATGCTTGAACTCCTTCCCATATTTGATTTTATACTGCGCCCTAGCCATGGCATGCTGAAAAATATAAATCAGTTATAAGTTTCATTATTTTAAATATTTTTTGAGAAAAAATAATTTATTAATTGACACACTTACTCATCCACATTGGTTTCATTGGGAATGCTTCAACTCTCATTTTCATTTCCAGTTTTAGGTTTTCCATTTCTTCATACAACGCCTCAAAGCGTCCCTTGATGGTACTGCACGTCCTCCGATATCTATTCCCGTGTAATGCCACAAACATTTCAAACACACGCTCCCACCAAGAATCGTCCTCCTGACAGTCCATCCAATTTTCAGGTATAACAACGTTTCTATTGTTGTTATAGAAGGCTTTCTCGTAAACGTGGTCTATCATCGTAACCCACCCTCGAAAAATTGCAACATCTTCATCATCCGTGTATCGAACCATTTTTAATGGTTGAAAGGGTATGGTGAGAATGAGTTGGAAAGTGTAGAATTATAATGAGAATGAAAGGGATAGAGAATAATAAGAAAGTGAAAAGGAAAGGTTTCTTTTATAGGGAAAAAATTCGCAACGGCTAGATTTTCAAAAAAAAAACCGTTGGAATTGTATTTTTTTGTCACTAACAAATTTGTGGTTTTTGTAAAGTTATATTACGGTTGGGTTTTGGCTTAGAAAGCAACCGTAAATTTTAATGTTAGTTTAAGTGGGATGATCATTTACGGTTGGGTTTTTGTAATGAAACCTAACCGTAACAAACATGTTAGTTTATTGCAAATTATATTACGGTTGGGTTTAATTATCGGACCCAACCGTAAACATAATTTTTTTAGTGGAAATGTAGTTACGGTTGGTGATTTCTTGAAACCCAACCGTAAATGATCATCTTCATTTCCTATATTCTTCATTTTTTACGCTTAAATCAGTCTTGTATTTGTTTTATGTTGGTGGTAAAAGTGGAAGAGAGATAACATAGTTTTAACCCAAAATTTTGAAAAAACCCAAAATGAGTGATTCTAGTGGCAAATTTGTGGAGGGTGAATCCTTGTATGATTGCCAAACTAAATTCTACATACCCATTGAGGGAGACCCAACTATGTATGATTATTTGGATGGTAGAGAGGTTTTAAGTGTAAGTTGTGATGGTGAAACTAAACCAAATGGAGAAAGTAGTCGTCAAAGTGAAGATTCAACTGCTGAGAATAGTCAGGTATCATTCTAACTTAAACTCTTTTTCATTTTTTGCGGATATTTAAGGAAATGAGGTGCATAATCAGTTTTTTTTTTGTTACACCATCATGGTTATGGTTGGGTTTTAAGCCAAAACCCAACCGTAACTATACATTTGTGTTTCTGAAAAATAGAGTTTTACAGGTTTACGGTTGGGTGGTTACCAAAAACCCAACCGTAACTTATTACGTGCATGGGTATTTGTGTTTCATGATACGGTTGGCTTTTTTTGTTGTATTACGGTTGGGTCCGTTGATTATACGGTTGGGTCTGACGCTTCTAACCCAACCGTAAACTTATTGGTTTTAGTGTTTTGTCTGACGCTTGGCCTTGATCTCTTTTATTCAGCTCGTGGTCGTAACTCAACCAATGAATGATTAGCCTCCTCCAAATGATATTGAAACTATAGATACTACAGATCACTATTTGAACGACCTGGTAGGTTATTGATAAATTGTTAATCCGTTTCGACATCTAACATAATGCCATTTTTTTTCTCCTAACTTTCTGTTCTTGGACCATGCAGACATGGGATAAAAAAGATGATGCAAAGAAGTGGGCTACAGAACATGGGAAACTCATCATGTGTGTGAGTGTTTATAACAACCAACAAAAACACAACCGCTTTCAAATGGTTTGTGAGTGTAGTGGACAATACACAAGACATGCAAAAAAGGGTACTGAGTATGTACCAAAGACGAAGATCAAGCGAAAAACTTACACTAAGAAGACGGGCTGACCTTTCAAGCTTCAATTTCGTAAGAACAACGAGAATAAGTGGTTCTTGTCTACGGTTGTATGCGGTCGTCACAACCACCTACCACCAGAGACTTTGTTAACGCATCCTTCTATGGCTCGGCTTACCAAGGAAGAAAAGCTCATCGTAAACGATATGACGGAAAAGCGTTTGAAACCCAGTGATATACTCGGGCACTTGAAGAAAATAAACTCAAATAATGTGTCTACGTTGGAGACAATCTACAACGCCAAAGCCAAGTTGAAGCGTGAGAAATGGGAAAAAAGGGACCCGATCTAACAACTTTTGTACTTGGGGGAGACGAAAAACTACACCATGTTTCACGAAGAAGATGAGAATAAAGAAATTAAGCATATTATAGTGGCTCATTCCGAGTTTATAAAGTTAGCACGGTGCTCCCATCAAGTGCTTATGATGGATTGCACGTACAAAACTAACAAGTATGAGCTTCCGGTTTTGAATGTTGTAGGGCAAACTTCTACCAAGTCCCCGTTTAGTGTTGCCTTTTGCTTCTTGAGAAACGAGCTCGAAGAAAGCTATGTGTGGGCATTGGAACAAATTAAATTATTCTACGTTGAAGGATATACCCCTAAGGTAATTATCACCGACAAAGAACAAGGCTTGATGAATGCCATTGCAAGGGTATTCCCAGATGCTCATCATCTTCTTTGCACGTTCCACTTGTGGAACAATATTCAAACCAAGTGCAAAACGATTATTCGGCCAACAAAGAAAAGCGAGATGGAGAGAATTAAAAAATTGCCGGTTTCAGAACAAAAAACGGCCAAAGAAAAATTTGAGGAGGATGACAAGTTGGCGGAACTAAAATGGGATACTTTCCAAACTGAATGGGACGCTTTGACATGGTCTATCACCAAGGAAGATTATGAAGAAAATATTCGTATGTTATGCTTGCATTGGAGTAATTATCCAAAAGTTGTGAACTATTTGATGGAGCATTGGTTGAATCCCCACAAAGAGAAGTTTGTAGCGGCGTTCACAAACCAATATAGGCACTTTGACAACCAAGCTACAAGTACCGTGGAGTCATCTCACAACAGAATGAATAAGAAGCTTCATAATTCTGATGGTGGGTTTGTTACGGTCTTCGAAGCGATGCACGATTATTTTCTCCGTGACCTTGACAGAGTTAAGGAATCTTTTGAAAAAAGCCTTTCTAGAAAACACGTCAGCTATAAGGACGAACCATTGCTCCAAAGTATTTTTTATAAGGTGTCGCATTGTGCTATTGAGAAGATAATGTACGAAGTAAAGCACTATAGATTGGGCAACTTACACGGAGAAGAAGAATGTGTTTGTCCTAACATGTCAAGTTTGGGACTTCCCTGCCGGCATTTGATGCCCAAGTACGAATAAGACGGTGTGATCCCAATTGAAGATATTGATCCGTTTTGGCAACAATTGTCTTTCGATGAACCCATCGTCGAGCAAGATTTTGGTGCATCGTTTGCCGACACCCACGTTGGAAAGGCTTTAGCCAACAAATAAGATACATTAAATAAGGTGCAAAGGCAAATTTGGTTGACAAAGTTGAGTTATTTCGTGTTTCCACACACAAGGTACGCTGTCAAGGAACCAATTAGAGGGAAGAACAAAGGTAGGTCTTATACCAAAGAATCGAGGGCCGTCGGACGCAAAAGCAAGGGAATTGCATGAAGAATCAAAGAAAAGAAACTCTTGTGCTGAGAATTTGCAAAAGGAATATGAAGCAGAGGATGAGAAGGAGGATGATGCTGAACGAAAAATAAGTCAAATGGAACAAGGGGGGCCAAGTGTAGTAGATATTAAAGGAAAAGGTCCCGCGGTTTCCACTCAAGAAAGTTCAACAATTGAACTTGGTGCCAAGGGAAAAGTTCCTCCACAATCAAACTCAAGAAGAGTAAGTATGAAGGAATTAGCAAGAAGGAAAAAAAGTGTTAGTATGAAAGAATTAGCAAGAAGAAAAGAAAAACTTAAAGCCAATACATTAGTGGTTGAAGAGCCATATACGATCCGGATTGCAAGAGGATTGATGCAATTTCCATCAAACTTTTCAAGAATTGAGAATGGCAAAATCGTCCGAACCGAGCACATTATTTATGAAAATTATATGTCATCGTTTCCGGCTTTTTTTCTTCCATACATAAAGGCAACCGACGATGTTGCCGGTGATGGTAATTGTGGATACCATGTATTCATCGAACAAGTTGGACCATTTAGCGGAGCAGCAGGGTTGGGTATGCGAAGTAACTTATGTAAGACATAAGTCAGTGGTTGAACTACGCTCTTACCCGGATTTATACAAGCAATTGATGTGTGCATATAGAGATGAAGAGTCGTTGTTAAACGAGGAGTTCATCGCTCTCGAAAGGCGTTTAATAGGCAACAAGAATTGCACTAGCGAGTATTGGATGAGCATGCCAATATGTGGGCAAATCCTCGCCAACGCTTTCAATTGCGTCATACATTATATCTCAAATGGATATTGTTTTACATTTGCACCAACAAGATCAACATTTGTCGAACAATTGGCTAATAGAAGATGTGTGATTGGGCTGGTCCAGAACTGCCATTATGTTGGTCTCAAGTTGAAAGAAGGAAGTCCATTACCCCCTTTACAGGATGGATACGATGGTGATATCGCCAAGTCTTGGTGTCACCGGTTCAAGCATAATTTCGAACTCTGGAAGGCATTAAAACCCTCCCTGACCTTTCAATTCATATCATTTGTTTCTGACTCGGAGTCGGAATGATAATATAGTAAACCTGGAAGTCATTTAATATTCGTAGTAACAATATCATATGTATGTTGGAGGAATCATAATATTAATATATATTTTTTTGGAAATGAAAAATTTGGAGTATCACATGTGTGAAAACAAAATTCACCCAGGTTTACGGTTGGGTTTTCAGTGAAAACCCAACCGTAAACCAGTCACTACACCATAAAAAAACAATTACGGTTGGGTACTGAGTGCAAACCCAACCGTAAACCTACCAGGGTTTTTCACCCAGTTTTACGGTTGGGTTATGACTCCAAAACCAACCGTACAACTGCAACGCTTACGGTTGGGTTTTGAGACCAAACCCAACCGTAAACCTGGATGAATTTTAATCTGGAAGGGTTGCGGTTGGGTTTGCATTGAAAACCCAACCGTAAATATTTTTGTTAACCTTTTTTGGAATTTCAGTTCACTCTAAATTGGGTTCAAAACACAAAATTTATGTAAACATCAAATTTTGACCACATTACAACCCATGAAATCATTAAAGTAACTGGGATACAATTGAAATTACCACTAACAAACCCAAATGGCATTACAAAAGAACTAATAAATAGGTTTGCGAGTGAGCAAAAAGTCCTTTAGGATGTGATAATGAGGTAGGTATAAAAAGGGCCATATTTTCCATCTCCTCCATTCTTCAAGAGATCTCTGTAACACCTCATCTTCGGTTTCACCCCTAAGTCGTAGTTGACCAATAATACGAACTAATGCCATAAATTCTTCTACGTATCGGTGTATAGTGTTATATCGACAAATCAAGTTGACGTGATCACGGTTAAAAGGGTTGCCGGTTTCAGAACAAAATTTTCATGGATTGTTTGCCAATAACTCAGACTCGTTAAACCACTTTGCCTTCTTTCTTCTCCTCTTTTTGGAAAACATAATACATAGTTGCGGCAAATACATAAATCTTCATCCAAAGAAAAATATGGATTTTTATTCCCAGGTTGACCCATATTCTACTATGTTAGAGTACTAGTTTTGTTAGAGATGATTGTTGTAACATAAAGGTTTAACTTTTAAAAAAAATGGATGGGTTGGATATGTACTCAACTATTTCACTTATAAACCAGAAGTGTAACGGCTATATTTTGAAAAATGGGTCGTTCAAGGTTTGAACGGCTCTATTTGAAAACCCAAAAAAAAATCAAAAACGACCCAAAACTTTCCTAAAAATAGATTTTACGGTTGGGTTTTGGCTGAAAACCCAACCGTAATATCATAGGAAAATTATGTGTTGAGGTTCTTTATTTACGGTTGGTTTTTAGGACAAAACCCAACCGTAACCAAACTTTGTAGCTTTGAGTTTTAAGGTCAAATTATGGTTTCAAAATCAAAAATTTGAACTTATTCAATAATTTTAACTAGATTGAAGGTAAATTGGGTCATTCAAACAAAGAAAAAACGAAAAACAAACAAATTAGAGAATCAAATTTAAAGTTATCCAGTAGAATTTACGGTTGGTTTTTGGCTGAAAACCCAACCGTAATATCATAGGAAAATTATGTATTGAGGTTCTTTATTTACGGTTGGTTTTTAAGACAAAACCCAACCGTAACCAACCTTTGTAGCTTTGAGTTTTAAGGTCAAATTAGGGTTTCAAAATCAAAAATTTGAACTTATTCAATAATTTTAACTAGATTGAAGGTAAATTGGGTCATTCAAACAAAGAAAAAAACGAAAGACAAACAAATTAGAGAATCAAATTTTAAGTTATCCAATAGAATTTACGGTTGGGTTTTGGCTGAAAACCCAACCGTAATATCGTAGGGAAATTGTGTTGTGGTCATATATTTACGGTTGGGTTTTCAGCCAAAACCCAACCCTAACCAACCTTTGTAGCTTTGAGTTTTAAGGTCAAATTAGGGTTTGAAAATCCAAAATCCAACCGTAACCAACCTTTGTAGCTTTGAGTTTTAAGGTCAAATTAGGGTTTGAAAATCAAAAATTTGAACTTATTCAATCATTTTAACTAGATTGAAGGTAAATTGGGTCATTCAAACAAAGAAAAAACGAAAAACAAACAAATTAGAGAATCAAATTTAAAGTTATCCAGTAGAATTTACGGTTGGGTTTTGGCTGAAAACCCAACCGTAATAACCGTAATTATTCTTTCATATTTACGGTTGGGTTTTGTATGAAAACCCAACCGTAAAACTGTAGGATTAAAATGTGACAGAGTTACGGTTGGGTTTCCAGGCAAAACCCAACCTTAAACCTGTCACATTTTTCATTTTGCCAGTTTTACGGTTGGGTTTTGCCTAGAAACCCAACTGTAACACTAATGTGACTGGGTATTTTTACCGGGATTTCCCAATGCATGGTTTCCAACTTAAAAAAATTAATCAAATAAATTTTCACGTGCAAGTTAAATTCAAACTTCAAATCTAACTTCACATTAAAGGTACAACTAATTCACACATACAAAACAAAACCATAGACATAGAGTTAGGGAGAAGGAGGAGGGGTAGGTCGATGACTTTGACGAGCTCTTTTTTTGCTCATAAGATTACGATGAGCAGCACCGCCACGAGTACGAGCTCCAGCACGACCGCCTCGAGTACGTGCACCACGTTGCGCATCCCCGGCTTCATCATGTGTCTCTTCATCCGATGCTTGGGGCTCTCTTCTAGTAGTACTCGCATCTCTAGTCGCGCGTCTTGTACCGGGTCTACTCCTCTTTAAAGTCCGCTGCACATCCTCAACTTCATGATGAAGCTCCCTAATCAAAGCTTGGAGTTGGTCAGGCGTCCTCACATCAATTGTGCTTAGGCATGGATTAATAGAGTCCGCCAATGCAACGGCTTTCTTTTTCTATTCACATATGAAAATAAAAGTAGGATGAGTGTTTAGTAATAAATCTTAAAAACATTAATAACAAAAATAATGTACGTACCAAATTGAAATATGCCTTCTTCCAGAAACCATCTCTTGTGTTGATTGCCAGAGTCTCAGGATCATTGTTGATGATAGTTGGATGACCAAAATGGCGATACCACTCCAAGTAATCTTCTGCAGCCTCTTTTGTGCCCGGAGAGGGAGTTAACTCATTCCTTTGGACTTGGTATTTCGGATCAGTGCGGTTATTCCAAACCGGGACTGAAGGCGTCGGCTCATAGTTTAGCACGATGTTTGGCCCTTCGATCATCGACCCATTCACACACAATTTAAACATTTCGCGTGTCACTGTTGTTTGGACGTATCCATATTGCCGGAGAGTTTGGCGGGGGTTGGACATCACGTACCCAAAAGGATGATATAAAGGGCCGTTTGTAGCCTGCCACGTCCGACAATTCACGTAAGTCCTCAACATGTCCATGACCCTCTATGCTAATCTTCACATAAGGGTCGAAAACAACATGATCAACCGTGAAAGCATCAATTTCTGTTCTCATCTTTGCTATGAGCACTTCTTTATATTTTTCCTGCGTCCCGGTGAAGACAAATTTCTTTCCCGTAGGTCCATTAACATCAACGCTTGTTTGAGGAGCCAGTCTGGGAAAGTGATCGTATACCCATGCCTATAAAGATAATTAATATTAATATAAGAAAATGAGAAAAAAATAAATTAAAATTGAACATTGAAATTCAAACAATAAATTACCTGAAGCAGACCGGTATTACCGGCAATCTCAGTTCCCCTGACCCTCGAAGCTTTTCGAAGGTTAGCAAGTAGGTAGGCCAGGGTGGCAGTTCCCCACGAGTACTGATGGGTCATCCCGAGATCACCATGAAACCATTGTAGATACTGGACGTTGACCCTGTTGCCCGAGTTGTCACCAAAGAAGATGGTGCCGAGCATATATAGCAGATAAGCTCTGGCTGTTCGAATGGCTCTGGTGTCATCTATGACGACCCCAGCCATTTCCAACTTTACGGTCCCTCCAAACTTCTCCCGTAGTGACCGCAGCAATATTTTCTTGCTCATGGATTGACCTTTCTTCTTTGGCATCCCCGGTTTATCTCCACTCACCAATTTAAATTCCGATTCAGCTTCGGTCTTCTCCCATCCAAGTGTTTCTTTGACAAGTGCATAAATATCACTCCAGGACATGTTGTTGTCAAAACCCTCAAACACAGATTTACCTTCCACCTCCAGCCCAAGAATTGATTGGACATCATCCGGCGTTATAGTCATCTCGCCGAATGGGAGATGAAACGTATCGGTTTCAGGCCAATAATGTTCCCTGAAGGCTGCGCATACGACACTGTCATACTCCCACATTGAATGTGTAATTCCGGGAGCTAACCCGGTACCATTTACCAGAATTTGTACAGCCGTACATTCATCAGTTAAGGGCCAATGTTGAGCCCTTTGACGAACCAATTTCTTGATCGCCTGTGTATGATCCTACAAAGAATAAAAACAAATTTGTTTTACTCACAAAAGTTAAAAAACAAAAATTTAACAGAATAAGAGAAGTAATTAGAATAATACCTTGGTCGCTGCAACTTTGGCAGCCCATGAATGGGGATAACCAAATAATATTGCAGATTTGTCTGGGGCCTCACCCCATAGTCCTCCATTCCTCTTCTTAGGCCACAGTTGAGGTTCAGCCTTTTCTTTCGGAATTTCTTTGGCAACCCTTTTCTTTGCCTTTTCTTTTCGAATTTCTTTACCTTTGCCTTGAGGGACATGTTGTTCTCTGTCCCCCTCTTCTTCTTCGTGTTGTTGCTCTTGTGGTGGTTCTCTAATCACAAGAGAACCTTTGGGTGTTGGTAGATCACCCAAGCCTTGAAACAAATTATATTCCTCTTCTGCAATTTGAGGAACACTACCACCACCTACCTCAAAAGAGGGATTATGGGTCTTGCTCACGCCTCTCTTCTGAACCCCTAAATGCTTTCCGTGGCGAGGGGTTGGAGTGTGAGAAATAGGTGTTAAATTATTACCCCTCTTATTCTTCCTACAACACACAACCAGTACAAGTTAGATAATTTCAAAGCAATTCAACTTCAACAAAAAAAATATTCACTACACAGAAAAAATTACGGTTGGATTTTTTCTCAAAACCCAACCGTAATTTTTCTCCCATATTTTACGGTTAGGTTTTGAGAAAAACCCAATCGTAAAAATATAAGTACAAAAGGTGGTCCATATGTTACGGTTAGGTTTTAAGAAAAAACCCAACCGTAATATTCAAACCAAATTTTTATGGACGCTCTTTGTTACGGTTGAGATTTTCTATTGAAACCCAACCGTAATATTCTGAACTATTCATCTTCTTCCCTTTGATTTACGGTTGGGTATTGAAAATAACCCACCGTAATACTCAAGAACATGAAATATTACGGTTGGGTTTTGACACGGACCCAACCGTAATATCAACTGCGTGCAACATTTTTTCCCCAAAATCATGATCAAACATGCGAATAAATCAATTACAAGTTCTAAGAATACATGGGTTTTCTACAATACCTTAGATACACCATTGTTGGACTTTTCGGTGCTTGATTTTGCTTGTCACTGTCGATTTCTTGTTGAATCTCTTGATTAGGTTGAAAGGAGCAGGGTTGATTGCCATCACTGCTACCTTGAACGCCTTTAGTATGCTTCTTCATCTCGAATTGTTGAGTTGAGTTTAATCGTCGATGAATTTTACGAATCGTCGATGAATCGAGAGAGATTACGGTTGGGTTTTCTTTTGTTTAAGTTTTTAAAAATTATGAATTTTGTTAAAAGAGTTTAGGTTTTAATTGGTATAAGGGTAAAATGGTCATTTAACAAAACCCCCTAGAACATCCCTTATCGTAAAAATGGGTCACCTCGGCTCAACTAGAAGCCCCTCACTCAAATTTGAAGCCCCTATATCAGCCTTCATATTATATCCTTTAGAAGAAATCATAATATCACAAGATAAATCTAAAAGCAAATTGATTTGTAGCACCATACAGACAAGGAACTGAAGAAAAATAAACAAAAGTAACCACCAGGGATATCGCATACAACCTTAATAGCAACTTCCTCTCCACTGTCACGTATAGTTGCACGATAAACTTGAACCAAACTTGCAGCTGCCACCGTCCGTGATGAAATTTTGCTGAAAACAGCTTCCAGGGGCTGACCAAGTTCCTCTTCAATAATGGTGAATGCAACCTATACATAACTTATCAGAGCATTTCCCTCATTCCATCAGAACAAAAAGGATAAAAGAAAAAAAAACTTCTCAAAGATGACCCACACATTTGCAAAAGTAAATTGTCACCTGATTAGGAAAAGATGGAACATCATCTTGAAGTATGCAAAGTTCATTCATATAATCTTCTCTAATAATATCAGGTCTATTTGCTAGAACCTGTTAATGAAAGAATAAGACAACAACCAATTGTGAATAGAGACAATAGATATAAGAAATACTTTAGAAAAGTCTCATGCCAATATGCCATGAATAACAAGGCACTGATATACACCTAAGTTCAGCAATATATTACACTTAATGCGCTACGTCTGAAATGCATATTGCAGATTTAAGGTGTATTCTCCTCTATTGATTTGATAAATATATACATAGCATTCCAAATTCATCTTCACAGTATTAAGTTTGAGGATAAAATAAAATGAAAATTTTGAAAGAAAGAAACCTGTCCAGCTTTGATGAATGAAGGTCCCAAATCACAGAGAAGATTCCTAAGTTGTCAAGCTCTAAAAGGAACAACTTCTTGATCTCTTCCAATCAAAAAATCAGATAAAAGAGCAGACCAATAAATTCCCAATTTACAAACTATCTCCACTCCACGACCAACAAGTGATAATACAGCTCCATTTGATACAAACACTTTATTTCTAACCTAAAATCCAATAAAATACGAAATCATAAAACAAATTCTTACAAACAAACAGAGATTAGAATTGTGTTTGCAATAAATTTACCGTTTCTGGAGTATATTTTCGAAAAGGAATACAGACACCACGTGCAAAGTCAAGTTGTTCCATTGCACTGCTGCTGCTACTGCTACTTGACTCAAGTGATCCATCACTGTTGTCTTCATTACTACTACCTCTTTTTCTTAAAGGAGTTAATTTCTTCGGTGGAGTTGAAGTTGTTGAAGCTAAGTTTTTTTCTAAATTTTATTGCCCTGGATTTTTCACCTGCTTTTTTGAATTCTATCAAGATTTTACTCTTACAATCACTTTTTTTTTGAGACGATATCCGTGGGAAGGATTGATTTGAAGATGAGGAATTAGCAGACCTACTCGCTTTTTTCCTTCCCGTTCTTAGTCCAACGAAACCTCTTTTTTAGAAAGCGTTGCAAAAGATGAAATTGAAAACCCTATTATACTTGTTCTTCTTCTTTGTGGATGAATATAAAAAATTATTTTGATTTCTTCTGCTAGAAAATAAACTATTCTTTTTTACCCCATCACAACTTGTTGTTGCTATTAGATTGTTTCCATATAATTCCATTTCAACCGTTTGATTTTTGTTTAATAAGAACTGACTCAGGGCAACTCCAACAACGCGAGTATACCAAAGAGTAAAACTAAAAATAATTGGTCTTTTTTCTTTTTTTGTACAACGGTTTCTGGAATATATATGATCGCACGTCCAACTAAAATGACGTCTGTTGTAAAACGCTGTTATAGAAGAACGTGAGTTGACACGGACGTTCCTCTATGAAGACGTATCTTGTCGGACGCCCCTTCATGTGAGCGTTTCATATTCTGGAAGCAGACGCAACTATACATGAGCGTTTGCATATTGTTACGCTACTGTGGGTGGACGTATGTTTAACGTCGACACTGATAAGCGTCTATTGTACCAGCGTTGTATTGGGTGAACGTCTACAAATTGTGCGTTGTACTGCGTGGACGTTTAGTGATAAACGTTGTTCCTAGTAAACGCCTCAATGCCAGAAGTCCATCTAGAATAGCGTCCACTCACAGAACGTCCACCCATAGTAGCGTTTCACGGACGCCCACAAGAAAGAGCGCCCAATGGACGTCCAACTGGGAGAGCGTTTTGGTATAGACGTCCAACTGGGAGAGCATTTTGGTATACACGTCCAACTGGGAGAGCGTCCGTGTTTCCTAGGTGAGCGTCCAGTGCATCCAAGTGAGTGTCCGTCCGTGTTTCCTAGGGTTTCTTCCGTATTTAAACGCTCTCCCATTTGCTTCGCCTCTACCATTTCAAAGACGCTCCTCTCAACAGACGACGGCGGCTAGAGGAAAATCAACTGTGGAGAAGATTTTGGTTCAAAACACGGTAATAATTTCTTTATCTCAGTCTTTTTATTCCTTGTTTTAGCTTTTATTCGTTGTTTAAATGCATATCTAGGGTTTCGCCATTTTGTCGCGGTGCAATGATGTTTCGCCATTATTCGTTGTTTAAAGATTGTTTTAGCTTTTAAGCGGCTGTACATAATTAAAAGAACATCATTGTGCCGTGAACATTTACATGATTAAAATTATTTTTAAGTTGAAAATGAGAACATCATTGTGCCGCGACAAGTTAAACAATCTTTCTCTTATCCGGGAAGTTAAGATGTTATGTATGACAACCTCTTTATTATTGTACCGAATTTATACATATCTATGGCAAAAGGAGATCATTCGAGGGTTTATGATTTTTACAAATTGCTTAAAACAGTCATCTTTTTGCACTATATCCAGTTTTGATTAAAATTTTCATCATTATTGTCTGCTTGAGTAATTCCTGATTCGAACACATACAATGTTTCACACATTGAGCTGAACAATACACTATATAGCGCAAACCTGATTATTGCCCGAACAACTATTTTCTAGATATATTTTAGACATTGAGTCGTCTCGAAATTCTTTGATATTCTGAAATTGGTAAATTTATCCATCCGAATGTGAAATTTGTGTGTTTTATGCCAATCGCTAAGTATGTCTCTGTAATATGTATTGTGTGTCTATAGCTTTGTTTGAACTGTAATATGTATTGTTGTTGATTTATGGATAAATGTGGAGTTATATTTTTGGTCTATTGTGTTTGAAAAAAATTGATTTTGTATAGATGTTGAGAAATGCCGTTTCCCGATTCGTTGGTCGGAAAAAAAAAAGAACAAGAAAGCCCGAACAACGCAGGATGTACCAGATGGTAGCACTGCCGAAGGAGTGAATTATGATATTGGTTTAGCAAATTATAGTATGGTGGAAGATGATGAAGGTCACGCTTCTAGCAATATGAGTTCGAGAGCCGACCCAAAAACCAAATATATGCATCGTGGGTCTCTGAAATCGGTCCTACAAGCCTATAAAGCTATAACCAAAAGCTGCGAAAGAGCAAAATTTATTATTGAAAGGGCAGGATGGGACCGGTTTTTGTCAATGGATGTTGGTGACTCGTCACATGCGTTGATTGATTATATCTTCGAGCGTTTCTGGGACACGACGAACACCTTTCACTTCTCATTTGGTGAAATGGGTTTTACACCTGTAGACTGGGTGATGTTGACCAGAATTAGTATTGGTATTGGCGAGGCGCCTCCATATGACCAGGATAAGTATACCTTTAAACATGTCCGTGACCATATTTTCCCAGATTTAAAAGACTCCGAAGTTTGTCGGAGAGAAGGTATCCCGGCGCAGTGGATTTCAGATGCCATTACTGTGGCCTTTTTGGGCACATACTTTACAGAGGCAAAGTTACTTGAGGCGCAACAGGATAATGTACTTGCTGAGAGAGTGGCGCGAGCATTTTGGATGTATGTTCTGGGACAGTTCTTCTTTTCCAATGCTAAGAACTACATCGATGTTGGATGGTTAGCTGCTTTTGAGGATACGAATAAAGTTGGAACTTTTGAGTGGGGTAGTGCTGGTATGTCAAAACTTTATTCCGCACTTGGTGCAGCGGGGAGGGGTCAAAAGTCACTACCGGGTCTTGTCAAATATTGGAGGTAATTTATTTCCTAGAAATTTCATATAACTAGGTATTTCGGGGTAAATTATTAACTTTGTTTTAATCAAATTCAAGTTTTGGGGGTTCGAATATCTGGGCATACTTCGACCTCACAACATCCCTGATGAGAGCGAATGTCCTTGGCCAACATGTTCGCGGTGGAAGAGTACGCGAAGGAAGAGTGATGATATTAAGGGTGCAAGGAAACTTTTGAATGAATTGACAATGGATGTTGTGACATGGAGACCGTGGGTTGAAATTGCGGCACGCCATATTAATGAGACTATCCGCATAGTTATGGCGGTATCAAATACCCGCACCGTATTTACTTGGGTTGGCACTGTGAGTTGACACTTACTAGTTCAAATAGTCATATTTATTAATATTCTTTTTAATTTTTCTGGTACATGGCTGATAATAATTAAATTTTACAGCATAACGTGTACCTTGGAGACCGGTTATGGCACCAAATCTATGGTGGATGGAGAATTCCGCGCAACCCCCCAAGCTGTGTGAGCAACATCACTGATGCCGAGGCTTCAAAGATGAGGGAATCGAGTGACATTCCAATAAATGACTACCTCCAAGATCGGGTTACGTATGATTGATATTTGGAGTACTGGCGACATGTTACTAACTCCAACAAATTTTGCACCCAAGTCAACTGGGAGGTGGAAACATACGACTATTTGGGGGGGCTTGTTACAGAAACCCTCGACCAACCCGATGAACATGTTTCCATTCCGCCTCAAGATAATTGGACATATGTAAGTATATTTAAAATTTAAACGAAAATATATATTTAAAGAAATTTTTTGAGAAACTGACATTTTTTTTTCATTTAAAGGCCGAAGCTTATAATTTTGCGCAAGAATATGCCGATTTTGCCGAAGAATTCCGTAAGTTTCATTTGGCCCAGTCGAGGGAAAGGATGGAGGAATTGCGCAATTATAAGAATGAAAACACTAATTTGCACCTACAACTTGCCCGTGCTCATTCTCAATCTCCACACTTAGGGGTTGGTAATTTTCTAGCAATTCTCCCAACGCAAATGTGGAACACGGGGGGTCAGGGAACTTCGTCAAGTATGCCTCCGTTTATGCCACCTCGTTCTTCTCGTGGGGACTAAACTATTGAATAGTGTTATTCCAATAT
Organism: Papaver californicum; assembly: GCA_023531435.1. NCBI lineage: Eukaryota > Viridiplantae > Streptophyta > Magnoliopsida > Ranunculales > Papaveraceae > Papaver > Papaver californicum. The sequence continues at coordinate 435,074 of JAJJMC010008838.1, forward strand.
TGTGTAGTCATTCCAATTTACACTATATTTTGGACTTTATTGTTTTACAAATTCAAAATACATTTGACTTTATCTGTTTTCGTTTTTCAATTATGTGTTTTCTTTGTGGCCGTACAGACTCTTTGATTTGGTTTTAAAAAAAAGATCCAACCTATATGTTACCGTTTTGTTACTGTTATGGAATGTTACCGTTGAACAACGGCCAAATACCCTTACATTGAGTCCTATAAATACATTAGCTTATATGTATCATTCTCATTCCAAATCCATCTCAGTAACATTTAAGATCAAATTTCTAATTCTGGGTTTTCATTTAATGGCGGGTTACGAAAATTTTCGGTTAAATGCAGATAATTATACACTAGAGGAAGATTTATCCATATGTCGAAACATAGTACTGCATTATCCATCAAGGGGGCATGAACGTCGGATGAATGGTTGTATGAGCATGCAATGGTTGGAATATACACATGCAAACTTTTGTAATGAAACCGGTAATCCCAACAACAGGAACAGAGCAGGCCTTTTTTTTCGATATGTGCAAATAACAAAGAAAGTCCTTGAATTTTCTTCTTTAACTGCTAAGGTCAATGAATTTCGTCTTAGGAATGAAACAGATGATGAAGTTGTTGACAGATCACTTGAGGAATGGACTAGATGGAAACAACATGATTTCCGGTACAAACCTCATTTCGAGATCTTAAGGGTAATGGAACAATTCAATCCTTTTGTGTTGATTTTTCTACCCAGTAGTGAAAAACGTTGTGCACGTCGTCCGACAAGCCAAGCCTTCAGATGAATGAAATGTTGACATGGTTGGAGTTAAATTCATGAAGTGAAGAACAAAAACAAAAGAATAATAAATAGAGAAAAACAAAATTAGGGTTTAGCTATGTCATGCATATGTCACCGTTTTGTTTTTACTAAATTTGTCGTTTTCTTATCTTTAGTATTTTTGGCTTTGTTTTAATTTGGATTTTACTGCATGTATTTTCTCCTCCACCTGACACTTCTTAGCTCTGTATTTTTTGCTTTATAGGTAATTTTCAGTTTCTTGTTTTTAGCCCTTGTGTATGAGTTGTATCGGAGAAAGCAACTAAAACTTGTTATCTCTTGATTTTCTCAATCGAAATTATTTGTCTGTTTTTTCTTTACAGCTCTTGTCAAATTGCTTTAATTTGACCCTTATCTCTGTGTTGTATTGTCTAATCAACTGAAACTTATTATCTCTTGATTTTCTCATTCGAAATTATTTGTTTGTTTCTTCTTTATAGTTGTTGTTTATGTATGCTTTAATTTGACCCTTAGCTCTGCGTTGTATTGTCTAATCAGCTGAAACTTCCTATCTCTTGATTTTCTCATTCGAAATTATTTGTCTGTTTCTTCTTTATAGCTCTTGTCTAAGTTTGTTGGGCTTGTATTTGCTTAATTTTTTCGTTGTTATCTTAAACATAACTATAAAAAGAACACATCATTCTTCATTGAAACCACATTAACAATTACAAACCAACCCAGAACATCTAAACACCACAAAACTAGCAACCTCCCAAAAACATACTTCCTTCCCCTTTCAATGGCAGGTTATCAAAACTGCAACATGTTTTATGCTGCTTCTAATTCCTCTTCTTATATTCCTCATAATCAGTTAACCCTATCTTCGACATCTAATGATGATAGTAATAACACCACTTCCTCATCAGACGAAGAAGCATTTCCGATTAACCAAAACAACCAAGCACTAAATTTAGGCTTGGTCGCTTCATACATTGACTGGCCACGTACTCGGATCCAAATACAAAGAAAGCGTGAGGATGGACTAGACAACTATGGACAGATTACTTTTCAAGAAACTCGACTTTCCTCCCAATGTTTTTCGTAGAAGATTTTTGATAAGTGCATAATTTACACATTTTAAGTATCATTTCCTTATACTTATTTGCTATATTTTGTGTGAATTACCGTGTGTTAGTATTACCTCCATATTGTAGATAATTGAATTATGAAGCCAACGGCGAAAGAACGAGGTCATTCCGACTTCGTATGAGAAAGCTACGGGCAAAAAGAGGAGTTAAGCTTGCCGGTTTCACGGAACCGACAATTGAACAGTTTTAATGAAAATTACTAAAGGTGCCGGTGGTTTTGCTAAGGGATTCCTAGTTATTTGAATAGTTATAAGGGCACCCGAAATTTGGATCGGAGCCACCCTTTCTTCTTTAACACTTTAAATGAGAAACAGAGCAATGCCCATTAATGGTGAACGAAGCAATGAGTTTGAGTCGTGATGAAGTTGTTGCTGATCTCGAGATTAGCGTGAAGATGGGGAGTAATCAGTGATGATTGGAGATGGCTGTCAATGGTTGATGAGGCTTATAGATGTAACGTTGTTGAGAAGGGAAACAAAGCTGGTGGCTATCGTTCGACGGTGATTGACTGGAAGTGAGAATGGCTTGAGTAGCTACTGTCAGTTGGGAGAAGATAGCAGTTGATAGTAATGTAGAATGGTGTTGGCAGAGATAACGAAGGTGATGGTCATAAGCTTGCTGCTGGACTTGAATGGGTTCTATATAGCCGGTGGTGTTGCTGAATCCATGGAATGGAGAATGTTTCTTGTGATGATATTTCAAGGGAATTTGCTAAGACAGGAAAATGGCTGATGCCATTGGTGAAACTCGAGGAGAAATGATGTTGTTGTGGCTAGTGATCGATGTTGGAAGTAATTAGCGGCAGTTGAAGCTGTTTCTCGGTGTAGCCTGAGTTCGATGTTACTGGCAATGAAAGCTCGAACTAGAAAGGGTAGAGGATGTCTGAGTTAGGCCTGATGGCTCGAGGGTGTTAGAAAGGAACGTGCTGCTCAAGAGAAAGATATTTTAGGCGTGTGCGGATTCTTGGAGGAAAAGGAAGTACAAGCCGGGAATTAGGAAAGCTTCAGCCGTGTTGTACACGGAATAAGGGGTCGGTGTTTGATTCCTAAACCAGTTAGGATTCTAAAATAATGGTAAAGATCTATAAATAGAGCCAACATCCCCTCCCACGAAAGACACACTGGACAGAGAGAAGAATAACTTCGCGGACACAACTTCACGTCCAGAGAAGAGCTGGACGTACCGAGACAGTTTCACGGACATAAGTAGAGCTTCACGAACAGGGATCAGGGGTTAGTTTGAATTTCTTTTCTTAATTAATTTTCATGGCTTTTGAGAAAGTCATGTTGGGCTAATTCCCTTGTTAGGGCGAAAGGATGAACTTGTAGAGATTGTTTTCTTTGTGTTTCAAAACTAGGGTTTTCAATTATATGAACTTAATATTAATGTTTCGTCTCTCTCTCAACGTTTTACCTTCTCGATGATTTTTCATGTTCTATGCCACGTATACTTCATTGTTTGATTAGTAGAAGGACTCGTTGAAACCTTGTATGAAATCGTTTTATGAATATTCTTTGACTCTTTATGCCCCGTATACTTAGTACTTCGAAATTCTACCTTAGGTTGAGAACAAACGATTCTTCTTGAAAAATCTTTCTTCGATTCTTAAACGAAAAATATTCCGTGTATTAGTAGCTAGATTTGCTATTTTACATGAGTAAAATCGAGACCATTTGTGACGAACGCAATTAAACCCTAATCTACAACGGATTTCCGGAACCTTAACGTTTTCATATTACTGTTTTCAAAATTTACTAAGTAGTTTTAATTCACTTTTTAATTTAATTCTTTATAAATAAAACCTAAAAAAATATTTTGACACAAACTCCTCGTGGGAACGAACCGTATTTGCTCTTGTCTACATCTTTCGACACTGTGCGCTTGCGGTGAAACAAAGTCGGTTTTCCGACGCATCAATTTCGTATGAGAAGACAATTGTTCAACCGTATCTTGCGGGATATAGTAGCAGTTAATCCTTATTTCGTTCAAAAACGGGATGCGGCCGGGCGCCTAGGATTAACCCCACACGTGAAAATTACGGCTGTAATTCGAATGATGGCTTATGGATCTGCGGGGGATGCAATAGATGAGTACTTACGCATCGGAGAAGCCACGGTTCTTGAGGCAACACGACGATTTTGTTTGACGATACTGCATTTATATGAGGAACGGTATTTGCGCAACCTAACTACTACGGATGTAGAACTGTTGCTTAACCAGAACAAAGCTAGGGGATTTCCTGGGATGCTAGGAAGTGTGGATTGTATGCATTGGAAATGGGAAAGATGTCCATCAGCCGAATCTGGTGCCTATACTGCCTACAAAGGCGATGAAAGTATTGTATTGGAGGCAGTGGTTTCACAAGATCTTTGGTTTTGGCATGCTTTTTTTGGTATGCCTGGTTCCAACAACGATATAAATGTAATGAACCGTTCTTATATTTTTAAGAACCTAATCAGAGGTAAAAAACCACCTGTGAACTTCGAGGTTAATGGGAACCAATATGATATGGGGTACTATCTCGGTGATGGGATATACCCAGAGATATCAACCATTATTATGTCGATCAAGCATCCAGATTCGGCAAAGAAACGCAAATTCTCAATTATGCAAGAGGGCTGCCGAAAAGATGTTGAGCGAGGATTTGGGGTACTGCAAAACAAATTTGCAATCGTTAAACAACCAGCTAGAATGTGGAATATGGACGCACTAGCATATATAATGAAAACGGTTATTATTCTCCATAATATGATTGTGGATGATGAACGTCAACCCGGTGATTGGCCACATGAATATGATCAAGGGCGCTACCACGCACCTGTTAATATATCCCGTCAACAAACTGCAGAACTGTCGAGGATGTCAACTCACAACCGCCGAGTTGCAGTACATAGTAAAGAAACGCATATTCGATTACGAAATGACTTGATCGAACATTTATGGTCGGATTTCGGTGAAGTATGAAAAATTAGTAAACCATGCGGCTAGGTTTTGTGGGTATATCTCTTGTAAACCCTCCCGAGACACCACTCGGCCACTAGGGGCACTTAGTGGTTTAAAGGCATGTTACACGTCCTAAGTGTTGAACCTTTGTATTACTTTTAATTTTAATATGAATGTTTAGTTTAATTCCTGTCATTGCCTTGTCAACTTACTTTTTATAATATCTCTGACAATGTTGAAAACTGATTTTTACATTGAAATGTGGTCTGGGTATTGTCAATTCCTTGCATTGACTTGTCAACTTACAACAACTATCTTGCACGTGCTAAGTGCAACCGCTACTCATGTGAAAATGAGATATGTTAATGTAAATTTGTGTTCTGTTCTAGTTGCTCTAAGTGACAATCAATTTAAGGACTCAAAAGTTAGAATTTTCATTAATAGTCGGAAAAATTACACTCGAAGTTTTATATGGTTTAACCAAGACGAGATTCTCTTCTTTTCTGTAAAATTTCTTGCTTCCTAATTTCAATCCACTCTTTGGTTGCGGCATCCAAATGGGAGACGTCCGTCATCATAATATGATACTCCTCTTTTCCTGCAAACTCGGCTTCTCTCTGATCATTCTTCCTTTTAGCATTTTCCATATAACTGTTGTTGAAGTTTTTTTGGTTGTTAATAATTGTGTCCAAGGCATCGGCTTGGGCACTGGATTTTTCTTTCCATGTTAGCTTCAAACGTTTAGCCTCTTTTTCCCCATTGGACGAGGATACGTGTTAGGTATAATCCTATTTATTCGTATCCACTCCATTGGCCTTGGCTTGGCGAAGGTCTATTTCGAGTATCGTCATCGGTATCTGAATCTTCTTCCGCTTGTGATGAATCGAAAACTTGTGTTGGTCGTCTTGAATATTTGATGTTTTCTAACATAATTGCGTAGCACTCTTCGTGCTTAAATGGTTTCCCACCATTAGCTTCCTTGAATAGCCTCCTTACTTCTACACTCTGTTTATTGTTGTTCAGAAAAATAGTTAGTGCATCATATACAATTCAAACTTTAAGAAGGCAGTGCATAAAATTTAAGCCTTCACAGACCTTTGTTTCTGGGCCCCATCCAGTATGGTGTTCACGTTCCACTTCTGCCTCCTTTGCAGAGTACAGAGCCACCTCTTTACTTATTCCCTGAAAGCGTTTTTGAATAGAGGTCCAACTCCGATCATCCATTGAAGGTATAGCTTCTTTCATTCCAGCTTTGATGCGAGACCATAACTTGTCTTCTGATTGATCGGTACCAACACTACAATCTTGAGATATTGATAAATGAATCCTGCACATGGTTATATCTTCATTAACAGTAAAATTTGGACCTCTTGGCTTTGGACCCATTAATGAAAGTGATTACAAACAAATTGGAATGAACAAAAATTTGAAAACCTTAGAAATTTCTTTATTTGTTGTAACTGAATTATGAAATATTGTTGTGGAGATGAAACATACTACAGCAACTCATTTATATACATTAAGGATTTAATAGACGTTCGAAGGTTACATTTTACAACGTTATACATTACAACGGTAACAAAAACACTCGTGTAGGGGGACGTTTTGTTGCAACGCCTAGCTGGAGGAGCGTCCAATTGGGACGTCTATCTGGAGCAGCGTTTAGTAACTGGACGTCTATCTGGAGCAGCGCTGCCTGACTAGGCGTCGTCTTGGATGAGCGCCGGGACTAGGCGTCTTCCTAGTTGAACATTGGAATTGAAACGTCTTCCTAACTGGACGTTTGGTGAGACGCTCCTCTAGCTTGCGTTTGTGCACACCAGCGTTCTCTTAAGTAAGCGTTAAATCATACGCTTCTCATCCCAAGCGTCTCATCAAACGCTTCTCTAACCAAACGTCCGTGTTTTGAAACGCTTTCTTAACGAAGCGTTTTTTGTTAACGCCCATTTACAAGAGCGTGCGAGTATATATATGTTTCTAAGTAAAACTCCTCTGGTACTGTACATATACTCGCCTCAAACCCAAATATAATCGCTTGTTGCTCTTGAATTTGGGCGACCAAAGAGTAAATGTAATATTTACTTTTTGGTCCCTCGTCCGTTGGAGTTGCTCTTAGTATGATTGATGATGCAGAGAAAAGAGAAGAAGGAAGAAGAAGAAGGGGAGCTGGAGAAGAGAAATAGAATTAGAGGTGTACAATTGGATCAATTCAAAATGAGTGAGTGAATGATAACAAATATGACAATTACAGTATTGTACACATAGTTTATATCCGTTGAGATAGTTTTCGCGAGATTATGTTGGGAATCGTGAGGAAGATCGATGGTGTATAGGGAGGGGAAAAGGGAAATGTAATAGCAGACTGAGGTGTTTCAGTGTTTCAGTGAGAAGATGGATAAACTACTCGAGAGGAATTTTGTTTTGTAAAGGTCAACTATAATAGGAACACGTCGAACAAGGAGCTTTGTTCTTTACTTGTAACTCTTGATTGGCCACGATACATTAATGCCCCCCTTCCATTCTATCCTATGGTGACATCAAAATTGGGTGGTGGGTTCCTAAGAATCCTGACCACCGTGGGAGAAAGAATTTTTAGGGGAAAAGATAATATTTTAGGATTATGTATAAAGTGAATTATTTACTGAAATTTAAGTTTTAGAAATTATTTAGATGATAAATTATCATCTGGTCAACATCGCATCTAATAATATCTCAACGAAATCTTTTCCATCATTATCTGATTATCTGTAATCTGATAATATTTTAATAAAATATTTTCCGTTATTATCTGGTTACCCGTTTTTCATCGTGAAAAAATATTGAAATACATTTTGAAATCGAGTTGATACATTTTTTGAGAATTCAACTTACAATCAAATCGGTAAAATTTAGAATTCCACCTAAGAAGAAGATTGTTTGCTTCATCTTAAATAATTTATCTAATTTTTTCCTCTCTGTTTCAACTTAAAGGCAATTTAGATAAGGTCCTTGCTGTAAGTAATCTTCATTTCTTTAGCATCTTTTACAACTTTCAGATGATTCAATTTAGGGGGTTTTTATAATTTAGATTGATGTTTTTTTGTTAAACTCACCTAACCTATGTTTCTGATTACAGAGTTACTCAAGCATAAAAAAATTGCATGTCATATATATGTTATACCATTTAACTAATCCAAATCATATATTGTTGTAAATTGTGATAAATAAGTTTAGCAACTAAGTTGTTGTTGGATGAAGTAATTTTCCATTAAAGGAACTCAAGAATGATGCATTTAAGTTTCTCCTTGTTTGGTCTGAGTCATCTGCTTTAGCTCGGGTAAAGAAAAGACACTTATATGCACTAAGAATGGGAGATAAAGACGCCTAATTAAGCTGGGTTAGTCTTTGTATGTCTAACCTTGACTTATTTTAAGCATTTGTGAATAAAAGTATATATATTAACCCAATTTCAGTTAGAAAATCCGACACACACAACCATTTATTTCTCTCCCGACTGCATCCATCGTCTTGTCGATCTACAATACTTTAATGCCTTGTAATTATACGGAATCGCAAAATGACAAGTTACTTTACCCTTTGCAACACCCAGTATATAAATATATGTTTCGTTCACATACATGTATAATTTGAGTAATTTTTTACTTTGAATTCACTTTTGTCAACACATTTTGACAAGTTCGTTTACAACCAAATCATTTCTAAGTGAGCTCACTAGCATGTATGACTCGTATGAGAGAATCACTGAAAAGGTATCAGTTTGGATCACATTTAAAAGATGTAAGGTAGAAACTGCAAAGAGAGGATTGCCCGAATGAGGAGAAAGAAAACATTTCCAAAGTGATGAAGGTAAGGTAAGATAGGGCATGTTATTCAAGTTTCATTTTTGTCTTTACACGTTGTGTATGGGTAAAAACAAATTTATGGATGAAAGGGAAAAATAATGGAGTAGGCTGATGCTAGTCGGACCAATTCGTCTAAACGCCAAAAATTTGTACTGTATAAGTACTTTTAAGATTCGAGAGATTAATCTATACAAAATTGGCTTGAATCAAGAAATGATGGTTCAAATTTTGTTTCGGTCACAAAGGAAGGAGAAGGGTTGACCTGTAGAGAGGGAAGCAGAGAAGGTATTGAGATCAATGGAATTGAATGCTAGTGACGGGATGTGTTGAACTCCTATGAAGTTGAAAATCATATTATTTTTTCTAAGTATGAGTTTTCTTGTATGCTTCTAAGATGATTGCTTTGTGGTCATATCTTGTATCTTGTTTTTCAATAGGTTGAAGAACCTTTCTATAGCAATGGAAGTTAACAAATTGATCTCGTAAGTGGTGACAGTCGCAGAGAAGCGGATGAATAGAGAAGTAGCAATCATGGTGAAAACCAATTCTGTCATGCTAGTGGGACTTGGCGGTTGTATAAAATATTTCATTCATTCTTTCAACTTCCGACACAACTTATTAATTTTTTATCGTGGGTACATTGCTACACCACACGTGTTGTAGGGCGCCAGACCAAAACCCTAATGAATATCCCCCCATGTGACATAATTGATGTCTCGAGCATGGTTAAGTCTATTTTATAGACATGTATTATCTGGTCAATTGTTGACTTAGCTAGACTGTTAGTCTAAGCATATTGATGAGTCTAGCATGCTGACTCAGTGGTGGACGAAGCATAAGGAGTATGTTGAGACAAGCAGTGATGTTTAATATATCATAAACGTAAAGATTCTGATTGGTATTATTATCGGTAGTTATGGCATATCATTGTGTCAGCTGAAACAATAGTGATATTCAGATGATGTTGTTGGACTGGTAAGCACAGGTCAAATGAGATTGTTGGATCGATCAGAGACCAATATATATGCGACTGTATATATATATATATATTATAATGTTTGATATTTCAAGCATTGACAGGAATTCGTATGAGCATCAATTAGTATGAGTACCAACTCGTATGAATACCAACTCGTATGAATGCTAACTCGTACGAATGCTAGTGTTAGTAGATGTAAAATATTTAGTTTCGTGCTACTATCAAATGGTTCGAGTAGCAAAGCAAAGAAACTAGAATATTTATTTTTGCAAAAGAACCAATTAAAATATTGATGGTCAGACTATTTTAATTATTGGTAGCAGGACCATTTCAAAAATATTGGCAGCAGGACCAATTGGTAACAAGACCAATTAATGTTCCTTAATTGATAAAACCCTAATATGGCATACAAACAGATGAGGGACTAGTCGAGTGATAGAAAGACCAACCAATTTGGTGGAGAGGGACCGACAAAATTATTGGTAGAGGGACCGACCAAATTGGTGGTAGCACAAGCTGGTGGTAGCCCGGGTTGGTGGTAACGGGACCTAATGGCGTTGAGACAAAAAAATAGTAAAATCTAATTATGGTAGAAGAGGGAAGTGATGGAGGAGGGGCCGACCATGTGGTAGAGGAGGGACCGACCAGGTGGTAGAGCACGAGTTGGTGGCCGCAGGACCATTCCTCGTTGCTTCGCACATCATGTGGTTTGTCTAGCAATATTTTGATATATTTGGTAATAATATCTAGGAAAGAATTTTGATGTAAATATCAATTGGTGTGAGGACCAAAATTTATGAAATATTAAAATAATAATATTTTAATATATTAAATGATAGCGGGATCATTCTATATTGCTTTGCATAGCATATAGTCTTTGAAGCAAAAAAAAATCTAGGATTTTGGTAAAAATAGCAAAAGAGTTTGGATAGGAAGAGGAAACCCTAGGTAAAATATAAAATAATAATAAATGTCATAAACTAAGAATTAGAAAATTATAGACATCAACAAGTAGATAGAGAAAAGATATGAGAGACCATTTCATTCATGGAATTAGTGTAAAATACAATTGTGTAATGATGTAGTTTTTTAATAGTGGTAAAGAGTTCGATACTCAGACTTGTAAAGATTTGATTTTTAAACCTAATATTTAATAACTAAAAATAAAACATATTAAAGTAAAATTGATTTCAAATTATGGGAAGGACTGGGACTAAGGATTCCACCATTAGCCTAATGTTCAAGTGATAAAAATCTTGCAACTCGTATATTCAGTTTATCCAAAATATTGCCAAAGTTAGGTTTTCAAAATAATAGTTGTAAATCGAAAACATGAGACATCAAAAGCTTTAAGCCCAGCATGACTCATCAAAAGAAAACACAACTAATTGATAAAAACCTTTTTTTTCCAATTTTAATTCAAAGCAAATAATAGTAAAAGAATTGCAAAAAATAAATAAAATAAAAATTACCACTTTATTATTGGAAAAATAGCTT
>JAJJMC010008838.1:446266-481158 GCA_023531435.1 Papaver californicum
GCTTATAAGGGTTACATAGAATGCTTCATGCGTTGTTGAAGAGAAAAGTAAAGAGAAACAATAAAGTACGGTTCCTGACAGCTTCATAATTTTAAAGGAATATGCAACAGAAACTGCAACTGTTCTCTGGAGCCTTATGTTCTTAATGTGTTCTTCACCAGCAGCAAGCTTTTTTCTTCCTGGAATTTTTCGGACGTCTCTCCCTTGATTTTTCTTCGATCTTCTTGCTATTTATAATTTTAAGAAACCTTAATAGACTTTCCCTAACTGATAAGGACCCAAATATCCATCCCAAACCAACTCAAATTCTTTGTTAATCCGAAACAGGGAAGGACTCCCTTTCCGGTTCAAACACGATTCTTCCAGCCATTTTTTACGGCATGCACCACTTTTTCTTACGTGTGTTGATCATATCTTGGTTGTGTCTTCACTTGGATAACTCGAAATCACTCATAAATCCCTTAAAACTTGCTTCAAAACCAACACAGGAAAAATTCTCTCACGTAAACAAGCTCTCGCCGTTTTTGAATTTTGATTTTAAAGAGGGGGTGCCCCCAATCCATCTGGTGGGTGCCTTTAGTATTTTTCCTGGGTGCCTTTAACAACTTTTTGAGCCGATTTTTCCATAAATATTTATTTCTCAAAAATACCTACAAAGACATAAAAACCCATAAATAGTACAAAATCGAACACTATTAAAATAGATAATCGAACACAATTCAGACACAAAAATGTGGAGGTTAACATATACTTAAGGTGGAGGTTAAGGTGGAGGTTACAAGATAAATAAAAATGTATAAGAGTGGTACGAGATGTAAAGGTGGTGTGTAAGTGTGGTGTAAATCCACCAATAAGTGTGGTGTAATACCACACTACTTGATATTTCCTCGTCAAAACCTTGCCAGAAAAATCCAAAAGGGAAATCTAAATGAAGGAAAAAAATACAAAACATATAGAGTAGTGTTGGACACGCATACGCTGCCTCGTTAAAATTTTGACAAGGAAAACCCAGTGGGACAAAACCTTGACGAACGAAAAATAGTACAACAACGAATAGTCCAGTAGAATGCACCTTGTATATATGATGGTGCTCCCCTTCATGAGTACTTCAGTAAATTCTTGGCTTACAAATCGATACAATTCAATTTGACTAGCTAACCAAATTTTTGAGTGCATAAGATTGCAATGCTTTCTTCAAGAAATTTGATAGTTGATGAAGTCTTTGTTGGTGCTACAGAAGCGGTGTTGTCTTGGAGTAATACTCTTGCAATATTTGCGTTCTTCTTCAACATATTGAGGACTTGTGTCATGGATTTCTTGCTTCCCGAGATAATTTGCAGAAGTAGTTGATGTAGTTTCTTCAACGAATAGCCAAGGTATAGATACATTACCGTAAGTGAACAAACTGTATTTGTGATTATATTATATGGGGTTCATAAGGACATCCAAACTTTTAAGAGATGGTTATGTCGATTTGGTCAAACAAAATGTCCTAGCTTATAGTGGGAATCCACCAAAAAACCCAAAATTGATACAACTTCCCCTTGGATGACCACCATGTTGAATAAAATTTCCTCACTAAAACCTTGCCATTAAAACCCAATGGGATAAAATCTGGACGAAGGAAAAAGAGTACAATATCAACATTTTGAAATTAAGATGTTTCCTCATTAAAACCTTTTCAGGAAAAACCACATGGGACGAAATCTGAAAAGAAGGGAAAAGAGTACAACTTTTGACGTAAATATGCGGATGCTAACTCAACTATATGAGTATTATAGAGAACAATCATCAAAATCATAACTCTAGTCTATATCATAGATAAGTTTTATGCAAGCATAATATTTAAACTGCAAATTTAAGAAAATTAATATTTATGATGCTAAAGCGTGGATTTTTGTGTTTTTAAATACTTCTTAAGAGACCTATAAAGTTAATATCATCAATTAATTAATCTGAATTTTGTTTTGTACCAAATTTCTAAAAACACATAAAGGATTATTAAACCTGACACAATGGAGTCAGGTGGTTGCCCGAGTATAATTTGAATCCTTTATGGATTACAAATTTGAATATGTTCTCCGACCATATTTCTTATGTAAATGCAATACAAGTCCTTCAAAGAATACCACACCAAATGCATCATACAAGGAGAACAAAATATTATTGAATCAATCCTAGGGTTTAAAAAAAAATGAAACCCTCAAATTATTTTTAAACGATCATATTTCTCATATAACGCATGAAGACTACACCAACCTGTAATTTTCATAATAGGCTTGCACGTTTAAGGTGCTAATTCTTGGATCCAAATATTGAGTTATTCAAGAGATTTCAATCAAACATAATTTGGATTTTTTGACTACCAATCACATGTCGATATCACTCTGCAGATGGGTTAACAACCACCATCATTTATTATTCACCAGCTATTGTAAACGAATATTCGACAATTATTTTAGCTTACCACGGTCCCACAAAATTCTCAAGTGTATGCATGTCTTGAAAAATTAACAGAAATACTAGTACCAATACCCACGGGCGCTACAATCTCATCATCATCAGGTGAAGAGTTATTAATTTTAAGAATGTTAATCGTGTTTTGGTAATCTTAATTGAAGCACTACTTGTAGCCTCTTATAGAATGCTACCTAGTTATTTGCTAGATGTGACTGTATCTGCTTTTCCAAGAGGCATAAGCTTTATATAAAAGAAAAATGAGATATTTCGCACCACTTATATATTGACAACCTTTATCGATTTGATCATGATAGGAGAGACAACGATAAAACACTCAAGTTAATTAACACCCACTTCTGGTAGTGTATAGTCTCCCCCTGATTATGACGAAAATATTTTTATCTCATATACGAGAACAAGTTTCGTAAAGTATTACCTGATTAAGTCGAGGACATATACTCATAATAATTCTGGATTTAACAATACCAGGTTGGACTGGAGATAATAACTTCATAAGCCATAAAAATTTATCCCAAAAATAAAATAAAATTGTAGTCTACTTGACATACAAATTTAACATCAATCATGGATTTTACTGCTTACAACCAAAAGCATACAAAATATACAATTAAAACTCCAAAAAGATAAAAATAAAAATTGTGACCTATAGGGCCAACGAGATAATGATTTAGAATGAAATTATGGACAGTTCTTTATCAAAAGAAATTAATTTCCAGATCAATTGAGTCTCTACAAAGACTAATGAAATAGCAAACAAGTCGGGTGCGAACCCTATGATATTTAGTGGCCCAACATGTTCCAACTACAAGTGGAATGATTTCAAATTTTGGAGACTTACCATGAGAAAAAATCAAAATTGCTAAGTATCCTTAAAAAATACAGCAATTTCGCGTATTAATGATATTTGCAATTGTTAATACCATAAAGGTGTTTCATCTTTTTATGAATAATATACAGGAAATGCTTCTTAAAAAAATGAAGCTATTATCGTTATTCTCTTTTTAGGGAAAAAAATCCAATTTGTGGTTGATGAATGGTTTCTTGTAAGGATTAGAAACCAATGGTTTATTATTACATAAAACCATATTTGATGGTAAAGGTTTCTTGTAAACCTATGATACATAAAAATAATCACACCATACTGAAAAATAGAAAAATATGTCAATCTATTTTATCTCTCATCTTATAGAAACGATGGAGAAATAACCAATTGGTTTTATACGATTTATTACAATCAAATCGACAAAAAAAAATTGTCGGTTTGGTCGTCGCATGGAAAAATCCATTTTATGGTTGACGGAGGGTTTCTTGAAAAAAAAAAAAGAAACCATATGGATAAATCGCATGACCCTTGTTTAAGGGACAAGAATACCAAATTAATTGGTTGTAGATTTTTCAACCATACACGTGATTAGTTACCGTAAAGGTATTTAGGTTGCGACAACACCAATTTTTGATGATTACAGTTTCATTAGAAGAATAGAAACTGTAAACCATATCTCGATGAATTATTTATTTATTTATTTCGTAGAAAAGATTAGAGAAAAAAAGAAAATCAACTTATCAACAAAATTGATAACTTGTACATAATGATACAACTTAATATGTATAATAATAATAAAAATAAACTATTGGAATAAAAAATCCAACTTTATTCAAAACTGAGTATATGTATATATAATTTTACGAATTCAAAAAAAAATGAAAATTGAGTCTCAAACAACTTTCATATATCAAGTACCAAGTAGTTTTTAATATCAGAGTAACTGTGTGTATTTTTGTACTCCATTAGACTTGGAGTTTTAGACTTATATAGGAGTGAAAAGTTATATTATTTTTAATATATTTTCACAAATCTCAATAAGACTTTTTATGTTTATGTATGTAACTCAAAATCAACCAGAAAAAATAAAATAAAAACTGATTAAAAATGATTTTGTTATACTTTGACCGCACATACATATAACCAATATAACTTAGAATGCATGATTAAAAGTGAGTAAAAATCACGTTAACATCATCAATATTATTTCTATGGTATCCGTAAGCGAGAAAAAAAAAACAAAAAATCGTTATACATATATTATCTATTTGATTAGATAATATATATATACTTATTTGTTCTTTGTATACGATTACTGATTTGATTATAAAAAATTACAATCAGCACGAGTGACGTTTTAAGAACAATATTGCTCTATTTTAGTGATTAATTCATATATGAGTTGTCCATTCATTATAAAGGAGCAAGCACTGAGTCCTACAATACTAATATTGGGTATATTCATATAAAATATTGAAATATCATCCGGTGAGGCTCTAATATTATATATATATTATTATTATTTTTCAGATAGGCTCTACAGTGTGAAATACCTATAGCGAGAGTTTTATATTTTAATTCTCTTGCGGAATATAAAACATGAATTTTATGCTTCTGATGTCGGGTTAATGACATATAAAAAATTTATATTATTTCTACTGCTGGGTGATAATTTTACTATTTTGCCCTTCGTTAAAAATCCACCATCTACATTAAGTCCTCTGCTTAGTGTGGGACAGTAAATGTTCCGCAGTAAGCACTAGATGGTGATTTTATAAAACAGAAGCAAAATAAATAATTTGATATAGTAGGTTAGATTTTACCAAAAATTATGTAATTGACTTGTGTTAATAATTTGCAGTATCGAGTAATCGTCTGAAGATAAATGACCAATGAGGTGGAATTAGCACAAAGAGCTTCATCTAAATATCATGGATTGGTGAGGCACGACTATGTAGGACTAGCATTTGTAAAAGGACCAATTTTACACGAATAAGGTTCGTTTGATGAGTCTGGGCCCGTTTGCCCGTAAAAGGAAACCCGTTTCTTATAGAATCTGGAAATCAAATTACTATGAAAGGCATTAAACCCTTGTTTCTTTTTTTATAAATTCTCCTCTTCATAGCTCCTAGTAGCATCAGCTTCCCGTCTCGCCGGCACCATCATCGTTACCGGATTCCGACCAAATTCCGGTGAGTATTTTTTAAAAATTATTTTTTAATACATATATATTGTGTTAGTAGATATATGTGTACTCATGAGTATTAGAATCACTATCAGTACCACTTTTCTTCAATTCTGCTACTTTTTCTGAAAATTTTCGTGTCTTTATAAAATAGAGATATTGTAGAATTTTTTAGTTGTTTTGTCAAGATATCGGATGACGGTGATGATTATGCTTCTAATTACGGTGAAGATGATAGCTCGATGATTAAAAATACACCTAATATGGATGATAAATTCTTCATAAGCCATATAAGCCTATCAAATGCATGTTTGATTATCAATTTCGCCTGCTCATAAACCTTGGAGATATCACCATAAAAAAAATGGTTTCTCCACAAATGTTAGTTCGATTTTGTTTGCAAGGAGAACATTATTATGCTTCTTCTATGGACTTTATAATTGCTCGAAGACCTCTGTCAGAGTACTTTTCAGGATAGACAAGACATATGCTTGGTCATGAACACATTCAAACTATGCTAGATAGAACACAAACTACCAAGTTTGTGAAAGCATCTATAGAACTCTGTATTTATCATAACATGCAGGGTCTTGTGGCTTTATTTTCTCGATGGTGTGTGCCTACCCATACGTTTATATATAGATGGGGAGAATTTACTATTACTTTAGAAGACGTGGCATCTCTATTGCATCTTCCAGTTACAGGTAACCTTTCTGTTGAGTTGTCGGTGGAGGAACAAAAAATATATTCAACTTTCGTAGATAAGGTGAATGAACTTAATGATGCATTGCGTAGTCCGAGTGATTCTTATTCTCGGTGGATAAAATTATGGTGGTTGGTAAAGAATGACCTTAATAGACCTGATGATGGTACATTGAATATTGCAGCTTTCTTTTCATTGTGGTTATCCAGAGATATACTTGAAGATGGTTCTAGATTGAAGCAGTTTGTAGCTCTTCTTGCTGTAAAAATGGCTCAAGGTCAGAAACTTCTTATTGGTAGCTTGTTTCTAGGTTCCTTATATTCTCACTTGGAATCTTTGGTTGTTGGCATCAACACTTTCAATGGTTATATGAAAGTTGAATCATTTGTTAACACAATGTTCCTCCAAGCATGGCTGTGGGATCACTTCAGTAGTTATACGCCTGTTCCTCGCAATGCTTCCCAAAGAAAGGGCACTAACCCTCTTAATGCCTTTCCGGAGGGTTGTGCTGATAATTCCAGGATATTCACCCATAGGAACCGATTCCTCCATATATTGAGTAGTCTGGTACATACCTCAGTGATGGTGAAATCACTTTTATGTTGAGTAGTACACCTGGCCACATAGTATCCGTGATGCACATAACATACATAGTAGAGGAGATAATATTGACAGGGTGTCTCGCCAAACGATCTTTGATCAATGTACCCCTTCTTGTCGAATTAAGATACCACCTGTGCATTTGGATCGTACTCATTTGGAGGGAAATAGGTATTTATTTCTATCTCCAGATCGGATGCATTTATGACTTCGGGTTATGTGACTTTCTGAAACCATCAACATGAGCGTCTTCAAGACTTCGTACATGCGGCTTCACCACCAACACGTGGTCCTCCTACTCCAGAAGTAATAGCTAGTCGTATGAGATTGAAACCACTTCCCAATGATAAGTGCAAACTATTCCCAAAATTTTCATAGGTAAATATTTTTCTTTACGTATGTATGATATTAGAAATACGATGATTGTATCTCAATTAACATATCAACCTTTATCATATGATGATCGCTTTGTAAGGCCTCGAAATAGCAGGAAGTTTATTGAAATTAGAGAAATTCCCTAACTTAGAGAGAGGAGAAGTAAAAATCGTGGAAACAGAATGATGTCGAATATTGTGAATCCCCAGTTTACTTCTCCGGTTAGTTATAGATGTTTACATATTATGAAGTTGTCTTCTTTTCATGTTTAAGATTGTGAAACAAAGTTTTTGTCATCTTAATTTCATGGTTTTTCTCTTTCGAGTTTTGAGGGTCTTTGATTTACTCCACCAAAAGAAATAATTCTCGTTGACGACGAGAATGCTGACCATCTTAGAAGAATACAAGAAAACTCAGACTTACGCAAAATAATTCGATTTTCATCTTAATATCAGTTCAACACATCCCATCATTGGCATTCAATTACATTGATCTTAATACCTTATTTGCTTCTCTCGCTACAGATCAACCCTTTTCCTTCCTTTGTGACCACAAAATTGGAACGACCATTTCTTGATTTTGGCCAATTTCGTATATATTGATCTCTCGAATCCTAAAAGTACTTATACAGTACAAATGTTTGGCGTTTAGACAAATTTAGAACTGATATTATAAATTTGGCTCTTCTTACAAAACTAGCATGAAGAATGCTTAATCAACAAGATGAATTGTGGGTAAAAATTTTATGTTGTAAAAACTTTAAGAACTTTAATACTCTTAATATTTCGTGTCTCAGTAGGGTTCTTGGGTGTGGAGAGGGATTTGTCAAGGTATTTGTATGAGAGATAGGAGATGGTGAATATATAGTCATTTGGAAGGATAATTGGATACCAAAGAGAAATAGACCCCCTAACCCTGTCAACTATTTTGCAAATATGAAATTGGTTAGCCAACTTATTGATAAGGATAATAACTCTTGTAAAGTAGACACCCTCTATTCTGTTTTTGACCATGATATTATCAAAGATATAACTAGTATTAGGATTCCTTTTACTGGTTGCGGTAAGCTCAGATAGGAACCAACCAGTAATGGTTGTTTTTTGTTAAAACTGCTTATACGGTAATTATAGATGAAGAGTTAGCTCAACACCCTACTAAAAATAATATGAATGTTGATTGGAAATCTTTCTAGTGAATTAAATTATCTCATAGAATCCAGCATTTCATGTGGAAACGTCTCCACTCTTGTCTACCTACTAAGGATAGATTAGATAGAATCACTAAACATAAATGTTTAATCTGTGCTTTGTGTGAAATTGGTAATGGATATGTTAATCATTTTTTCATTGATTGTCATGTTGCCATTAGAATTTGGATTATTGTGAACTTAAACTTGTACCAAACTATTAAAAATTATGACTTTCATGTTTGGCTTTGCTCCGTATTCAGTGCTACTAACTCTGATGTGCAGGTTGATCAAAAAATATTTGAGTATGTCAGTTTCTTGGCTTGGTATATCAAGGTGCTCCAATTTTTTTGATAATATTCAGATTGATGCCACAATAATCTCTGAAACATTATTAAGCACATGGAAGAATGGCATTTGTCAATTCTGGATTCTAGAAGTTTGAACAGTATTCATTCTCAAGATAGACATACTTGGCATCCTTCCTTATCTCATGTGGAGAAAATAAATTTTGATGCTTCCTTTGTTGATATTTCAGTAATGTCTGGAGTTGGTCTAATTTTTAGAAATTCTGCAAGTGAGTGCAAGTGGAGTGTGATGCATCCCAACAAGCACAGTAGATCCAGAACAAGCTGAAGCACTAGGTGCTCTGGAAGCGGCACTATGGGCCAGAAAAAGAGGTATAAGGAACATTCATCTGGAAGGGGACTGCATAAATATGGTGAAAGCTATCCAGCGTTATACAACTGTTGTGAAGTGGACTACAAATAACATCATAAATGATGTATTGTTCATTCTTTCATATTTTGATTCATGGAACTATAGTTATGTCCATAGAGATGCAAATGAACTGGATGATTCATTGGCTAAATTTGCAAGAACTTAAATAAATAAAGTAGAGTGGTTCAATAATTGGTCAACTTGGATCAACACTGACCAAAACAATGTAATTTCAAGTTAAGTTAAATATAATCTATCTTTCTTATTAAAAAAAAGACGAATTGGCTCTTACTAGCATCAGCCTATTCTATTATTTCCCTTTTCATCCCTAAAACCATTTTTATCCTTAAACAAGCTACCACAATGAAAGATGATGAGTTTATAAGCACATTATTTATATCCTAATTTATATTTATTTAGTTTTATGTTTAGTACATATTTATTTTTTATTTATTTTTTTTAATTTTTAGAAAATAAAGTTCGATGATCTAAAATATATTTACTCGTAAAATGGATGAAAAATCAGAAATCAACATCAGTTATTCTATCGGTTGTCTCAAAACACCAATTATGGAGGTTAAAGCCGGTCAAGTAGTCTACGTCCAATTCATTTATATTTAAATGGGCTAAGCTCGGACGAAAAATCATGGAGTATTGTTTCATTTGGACTTGGAGAATTTAACTTTGGTCGTGGAACGGAATGGAAAATAAAATGACGACATCTAATATTTTGTGTTGTCAAGCTATAATGGAAAGAATAATTGGAGATTAACCACCATTGGAAATATTGGGATATTATATTGTAGCACGAGGTGGCGAAGGAAAGATATCATGCATATTTGGAAGTTTCTACTGCATGTAAAGAAAGTCAAAGATTTATGAAGTAAATGATGTGCTGGCAAGTAAGGTAAAAGAGATGGAGTGCATAGACATCGATTGAGATTTTGGAACGTGACGTCATTTTCTTTCCATAAGTGGTTCCCATTACACAACATTTCAATTTTTCGAACGGCTAATGGAAGAAGGAACGATATTCTTTGGTATATAAAAGGTCTCGAGAACTTAATTTGGGGGATCATTCTTTTGGCCGAACGGTTTTGGAGTTCATTTCTACTCGGAGGTCCGGCAGTAGAGCTTTAGTTTGGTTTTCATTTCTTTTTGTTCATTTTTTTTAGTTTTTTTTTTCTTTTGTAATAGCTAGTTAAATTCTCTATACTAAGGTTCTGAAAGAAATTCTATTATATATAGTTTTAATTTTTTGCTGTTATAAATTCTTTTTGTCCTTATTCTTAATTTGTCACGATAACGGTTCTTTTTGTGTATCCTTTTGTTTGTGTAATTGTTCATATTTTTTAGAGATCATCATCATTAGTAAAGGGAATTGTTAGTACTTTTAGAAAAAAATAATTTGATTATAAAGTTTTATCTTCCGGGGCATAATCACCGGTCCTAAATCATGCTGAGCAATATTGTAAGAATATGATAGAAAATCGTTATTAATCCTTTTACACATGACTTTGGGTTACATCCTTAACCGTTCAGAAAGTTAGAAATTGAAACAAAGCAAACCCTTTTTATGATGAATAAAATCTTCAAACTCCAAGCATGAGCTTCTTGTTATCACTTGATTGTCTCTCATTTTTCGAGCCTCGAATGCCTTTTATATAACTCTCAAAACTTAGGTTTAAGTCTTCTCAAAAAAAGCAATATCTAGAACACAAGTGAAACCCTAAAAGTTTGTCTCGAGCTTGGTTCTGAAACTATAATGATGTGGTTCCAGAACTATATATTTGTCCAAAACTCTTAGACACTTATTATTATGTAACTAACTACGTAGTGGATGGGTGTTTCGGAACCGTATGGCTTGGGTTTCAGAACCATGCTAATGTGATTTTTCGTGTATGCTTGTTGTTACAAAACTAGCTATGCAATGATCGTGGTTTCAAAATCAAATGACATTTTGGTTCTGAAACAACTCATTTTCCATCAAAACTTCATTTATCAAGCTTGATCTTCACTTGGATTCTTATCCTTCTTCAACAATGTTCTTTTTAGGTTAAAAGTAAGTTGTTTCTTATTCCTTTGTTATTGTCATGGTTTATCCTACAAAACTTAAAAAAAACTATATCATAGAACAATAACATGAAAACTATCAAATAAAACATGAGAATATAGGTGTAAATAGTGCAAGTTATTCACCCAACAAAGTTTGGGAGGAGCTTAATCTGCATGATATAACAAATTTTGGCTATAAGATTAACTTATACGAAATGGATGATTTATTAGTTTAACAATAAGAAATAAACTATGACGTGCGAATGTTGGCCCGAGCTATGTGCAACTGCTTGTGGGTTTATCTGGAAAGCATGGTTTGACATAGTTTTCAGGAAAACCACTACAAATACATTTCAAATTGCTAAGAGTGTGTCTCCATTGCTATGCTCTTATTCTAGAATCATGTATAAATATACACAATCTAATTGACATTTTATACAATACTATTGAGAATTTTAACTTCCAGGTGTTGTTGGGGATAACAAGAGCACCTTATGGCCCTAATAGGCTACAAAATCAACATCTCCCTGCTTCATGTCTCTAGGACAACATTAATTCAATTGCTTTAAAGATAAAAATAATGTAAGAAAGTGGATGGCCATCAAGTTTCACATATCAAACACAAGTTGTTCAAGAATGAGGATAAACAACTTTCAAATAGGCATTGAAATGAAGCTAAATGACGTCAATTTTGGAGCTGACAACACTGGGGTTCTTAAAAGTTTGTATGAGGAGGTTGTGCAAGGAAGATTCTCAAATTAGTTTTAAGTTATTTGTTGCAATCCGATAAAGCTATACTGACAACTTCATCATTCTTTTTAACTGAACATGTCGAATAATGGGTTTATACTATTTTCCTCATGGAAGTGTAATAACATGGACATGGTCAGGGGATGAAGAAGTTGTTTCTTGAAAAGTATTTTTCAGCGTCGAAAGCAACACCTGCATCGTAAATAGATTCGTCGCATTAGGTTAATCTCAGAAGAAACTCTTTATGAACACTGGGAATGGTACAAGAAGTTGCTAGCTAGTTGTGATAAATATGGACATAACGTTGAATTACGTTAATGAGCAAGAAAAATACGGTTTCTCGGTTGTACATAAAACCGTTAAACATGCAAATAATAATGTCATGTGTTTTATGATGATATCACTATATTATTCAAATCCAAAATCTTACTACAGTTATTTTAAATTAAAGCTAATAACTGGTTCGATGAAGAGTTTTACTTATATTTTGGAGATGTTTATTTTAATAATATTAAAATAAACATCAATTTCTGCTCGGTGGATTAATTTAAAACATTTTGGTGGAGGAAAAAAACTTAAAATTAGATTATTTGAGAATTTTTATAACGTGAAAACAACCCTAAATAATAACCCTTATTTACTATCCACTGTCGGTATTCAGAGGAGTGTAACGGCATTTCTTGAAGGCACGCTGTTTTGCCGTGACCGCTTTAACGTTTTTCGGAAAAATTACCAGTGTGTGGCACCGCTGCACGGGTTTCGTACAGTGAGTAGTGACTAGAACGCGAGAGTTAAAAAGAAAATGAAGGCCTGAAGTGATATAAACCAGAGGAACAGGTTTTTTATTAATAAGTGAGCACTGACAGACGGAAGCATAGTGAAGTCAATATGAAGAACATAATTGTGGTTCTAATGGGGTGTGGTGGTGTTGGAAAACAGCTTATTCAACACATAATCAACTCCAGATCCCTTCACTCTAAACTGGTAAAACACTTGATTCTCTAGCATTTCTTATTCAGGCTTATTCTATAGGTCCCTTTGATCCAGACTTAAGTAGAAAAAAAATAATCTAGGGTTCTAAAACTGATGCCTTTTCGTATTTGTTTCATTATATAGGGATTGCACTTGCGAGTTATAGGTGTATGTGACAGTACATCATTTCTAGTTTTACCTAATGTATCTGACAGTAAAATGGAGTTAAATGATTCATTGCTCATGGAAATTTGTCGGCTCAAATCATCTGGTTCATCTCTCTCCACTCTCAGTAATTCTAGTTCAGTTAATAAAATCAATACTGCTTCTTTTTTTTTTCTCTTTGTTGGTATAAATGAGTAATAGGTTTTTATTGCGTTATGGATATAACTAAAGAAAAATTCTGACCCTATGATGTCAGTGTAAATTTCACCTTTTATTGATTTACTTTCACTATATTCTGAATATTGGCACCTGTCATGTTTATAACGTACAAAGCCGCACTTTTCTAGATGTTGTCCTTATCTTGAAATTCTTTGATGCGTGGTCTTACAGTCTTAGGCCTCTCAGTGTTACCACCATTTGAGAAGGAGTATGCAATATATTTTTGAAAGTTGATGCCTCTGAACTGGCATTGTGGAGTCAGCAGGAAGTAGCATGTTTCATCCCAATATTGCGTCCATAATTTGCTTCTGATTTCTTCTTAGTTGACGAAGCTTCCCCTATAACAACCTGTTCCTGTAATACTGTGTTTGTAACTTGCATAGATATATTCTGCGCTCCTGCTTTGACACTCTGGTGCTTGTTAGCATTTCCCTTTACTACATCGGTCATATCAACTTTGATGTGGTTGCCTAACTGTAAATATTTAATCAGTTATGACGGTTGATTTCCTTGTTATCCTGTCGATGTACTTTGAATTAATTAAAAGTTTTAAGTAATCTGTTATTTGATGTAGAAAAGTAAGCATAAGATCCAATCCCTGGATTTGTACTTTCTAGTCTAAGACTTCCACTGCACCATCTTCCGGCTTACATTAGCTCCCATTTGGAGATGAGTTAAGGTACTGGAATGTAAACAAAATGAACATCACTACAATGGGTTCTTTCTTTAGTAAGAGAGCCATCAAAATTTTCATGTGATTAATAAGGTCTAGAAGAACAAGCATTTGAGAGATACATGAATTGAATTTAGATTAAACTCTTCAGAGCTGAATGGTTGGATTCCTATTTCTTATGTCTAACTCTCGCATTTCCAAAATTGTGTATGAGGCTTTTTATATATTAAATGGTGGTATTGTATTTGTCTCTTTACCTAACAAATGTTTGTTCAATATTGTCAGAATTTAGTCATAACATACTCCACACTGGTAACTTCGTTTATCATGTAACTCATGTTAGGTTGGTGCTGGTCTTCCGGTGATAGCATCAATAAATCGCATACTTACATCCGGAGATCCCATCCATCGTATTATCGGAAGTTTAAGTGGTACCAACTTGCTGAAGGAATCTATTTCATACTCTTGCCTACTGTTTGCTACTTAATGTTTTTATTTATTTTTAATAATCTTACGCTTTCTGATGGTTTGTTGGTAATTTTTCTAATAGGGACACTAGGATATGTTATGAGCGAAGTGGAAGGAGGAAAGCCACTTAGCGAAGTTGTCAGAGCAGCTAAAGGCCTTGGATATACCGAACCAGGTTTGCTAATTTATTTTAAATCTTGGTTTCTTGCTGCACTTAACGATATGAAACTAAAAGCTATATGTAATTCTAGTGTAATCTGATTATTTTGTCTACAGATCCACGTGAGGACCTTGGTGGGATGGATGCCACAAGAAAGGTGCACATATTTCCCTTTATTAAATATCCAAAAAACTTGTTAGCCCTTGTTAGTTTATTAATAAGGGCATATCGTTGAATTGTGTCATAGAGCAACCAAAATGTGGTTTCTCGGTGGTGCAGAAACCTGTGAAGCACGCAAATAATAGTGTCATGTATTTTATAATGATACAAATAGTATTCATATAAAAAATCTGGTTATGGTTGTGTTAAATCAAAGCTAACAGCGGGCTCATAAGATGCTTTACTTATGTTTGGAAATGTCAATTTTCATGATATTGAAACAGGCTTTGATCCTTGCTCGCTTCTTGGTTGGCGGAACAATTTAGATAGTATAAAGGTTAGGCATACTAATTTTTCTGTGCCCAGCCACGTGTTTGTGTTGGTTTTCTGTCAATACAGAAAGAAGCTTATATTTTAATATATGCGGTAAATATGGTTATTTCCAATTGGCAGGTCGAGAGCTTATATCCGGATGAAATGGGTCCTGCTAAAATGTCTGTGGAGGACTTCTTGTCAAGTGGTCTTCCATCACTGGATAATGATATCAGAAAGAGATTTGGAGTAGCTTCTTCAAATCGGAATGTGCTCCGATATGTCTGTTCCATTGAGGGATCAAGGTATTAATTAAGGTTTTCTTGTGCCACTTTCCAGATTTATGGTATCCTGTTTCTGCTTCTCTTTCAAACATAAAAACGATTTTCTGATGATGAAATCTTCAATTGAAGTGGTGAGTTATGGATAGTTATTTGCGACAAGTAAATCAGAGATCTGCGTTAACTTAGCAGACAATATCTTAGTGTGTATTTTTTTTCAAAAATTTGGAGCAAGGCAGATCAATTCCTTTATGGGAAAAGCAGAGTAAAGCAAACTTCGCCTGGAACTTGTTTAGCTATTGTGGTTCTTTATGCAGTCAACTGATCTTGGGGCAGATATCTGGTAGTCCTCATTGAATGTGAGATAGGCCAGATGGCTTGACTCTTTTTCCATTTACCCCTTTTTCTTGTGAAAAGTTCAGGTATAGACATAAGGTTAAGCTGTTTGGGCTACTTGTTTACAGATCCATGACAAGAAATTAATGTTGGAGGAGAGTACATTTCAGTTATCGCTGGTTTATATTTTTTCTCGTGCTAAATTAACTGATTATTCAATATACTTGCAACGTCCCTCTCGATCTGTCAAAGAAAAGAATTCCTTATAATATTTGTAGGATATTTAAAAATGAAAAACTATTGTAGGGTTCTTTTCCTTTTTGGTTTCCCTCGTCTTTGGATTGCATATCAAGTTGTTATGGTAATATGTACATATACAGTAAAATATACTTCAAGCAGGGACGATGTGCCATTTCCAAGCAGATATGATTTGTGTTATGTTAGGTTTTGTCTAGAGTTTACTGAACCCCTTATTCCCGATGAAACTAACAGTACTCTCTCCTTGTCAGTTATCAGGTTGGGATCAAAGAACTTCCAAAAAGATTCTCCTCTGGGTAGATTGAGAGGAAGCGATAATGTGGTAAGCTTCTCTTTGTATTCGTTCATCTTGTACTTCTGTTGATAGTTATAATAAATGTGTTCGGCAATGACTAAATAATGTGGACTGTGGAGAAGCCCTCGGGCTTAAATGTCAAATGTTTCACATAAGAAAATCCAGATTTCTAAATTAGAGGATTCAAAAAATGGATAGGTGTTAGATTTCTCTTTAATGCACAGCGAAACAAGAACTGATATACAGCTGTGAAAGAGTAGATAACCTTATTTTGGTTGGTGCATCTGCAGTTGGAGGTATACAGCAGGTGCTACAGTGAGTTGCCCTTGGTCATTCAAGGTGCAGGAGCAGGCAATGACACTACAGCAGCCGGTGTCCTAGCCGATATTCTTGATCTTCAGGACCTCTTTCCTTGACCAAGAAAATCTCTTTAATCCGTGAGGCTGAGATTTTGGTAAACTAATAAACGAGCAATCAACTGTAAAGTTAATCAGGGGATTGAAAAGAAAGTATTAGAAACTAGGGGATCAAAGAAACCATTAGAAACTAGGACCACTGTTTCATGGTCAAGAATTTTAACTGAATGGTGCAAGTCTGGGAGTCTGATATAGGGATATTTTTATGTTTGGATATGTAAAACTACATTCATCTTACTGCCGAGGTTTGAACATTGAGGCTGTTATCAATTACTGTAAGGTTTAGTTTCCAGTTACCGAATTGCTTCTATTTGTGAGGAATCGCAGTAGCCATCATCAGTTATGCTTCTCTGGTTTTATTTGGATGAAGTTCTTGAGCAGTTGAATTGTTAAGCTGTATTTAGTCACACCAGCGTCCACATTATGACTTAACCAAATGATCATCTTAATTGACCTGTGTAACAACCATGAGTACCGACTATATGAGATTTTCGCAATCGAAGGTGGTCGCATAACACCCATGGATTTGTATTTTTTGGCATCCAGGATTTCATCCTTAAGATTAAGCTCCTTTATGTGGTTTCAGAGGTTGATCCCTTGCGATGGTAACATTTTTTTTTGGTAAGTCAAAAAATTGTATTAATAATAAATAGCTTTAGTTTACAAAGATAAAATTCAGAGTCAAAGACTCAAAACTTTAATAAATAACATCAATAAAAAAAAAAAAAAAATGAAAAGAGAGAGGCAGCTACCAACGCCTAGAACCCACTCCTCTCAGTTTCCTCTTTTGGGTTTGAATTCTATATGGCCTGCTCTTAGAGAAAATGGCATCCAAATCAAAATCTTCCATACCATCAAAAGAATCACTATCTTCATCTTCAGTGGAAGCATAATTACCAGGGACGAGCTTAATTGGAGATTGAACTTGCTTTTTGGTAGAAGCATTATTAACACGCCCAGATAGCCTAGGAGACTTTCCTTTACTCACTTTTGCAACAAGAGAACTTCCAGCTTCCAAAATCGATCCCAAATCAATTTCCTTATTACACACGGTTGCCTTATTGTGTACGGTTTCTAAATTTTGACTGATTTCTAAATTTTGAACGATTTCCTTATTCTGACCAAAAGATTGTAACCTTGCCCTTAAAGCTTCCTTTCTAGCCAATTTCTCTCTTTCAACTTCTTCTAGTTCAGCAATCTCACCCCATGATTTAACAACCACTTCAGAATTATTATGAATATCTAGCCGTCCAACATCTTCTAAAACTGTTCCATCATCTTCTTCTATAATACCTTCACTTCTAACACCCAATTCAGCCTCATGAACTTCAGAACAATTATATAAAGGATTTATATTATCAAATAACTCATCTACTCTTGGTGTAGTTGCAATAACTTCATTTTCAACCTCATTATCAACGTTATTAAGAGCCTCAAATTGATTGTTAGAAACAAGTTCAGAATTCCTAGTTTGATTGGGAATAGAATTTTTACCTTTTACTTGCCTCCATTCATTATGATTTTGAACTTTGGAATGATTTTGATTCACCAATACCTTCTCTTTTTCAGCAACAACAGCCCTATCAAGCCCAGATTTCACAAAAGCTTGTTTAGCTTTCTTACAATCTTTAAAGACGTGACCAATAATCTTGCAATGGCTACAAAATTTAGGTCTGTTTGGAACATCCACTACTTGCATATAACGCCTTCCACCCACTATAACTTCAATTTCATCAAGAATTTCCTTTGAAAAATCAATATCAACCAAAACCGAAGCAAAATAGCCATATTCATGGCTTAAAGTCCTCTTATCCACCACAATTGGAGTTCCTAAAGCTTGGCCAAGAGATAAGAGAATTTTTTCAGTCCATAATTCCATAAACAAACCTGGAAATTTCACCCAAACCGTAGCATGTGATGTACGTTGCTTTTCCGGATTGAAACTTGGAGTCCAAGCTTGAATACGTAACACTTGTTGTTCTACAATCCATGCATCCTTATTCAGAATTTTCTCTTTATCTTCCAAAGAATCAAGCTTGATAATAAAGAAACCCTTTGACATAGGCACGAATTTACATCTTCTTTCATCCATCTTCCATTGTTCAAGAAGAGATTTCTTCACATCAGCAAAAACTAACCCATTAAAGTTTAATCTTCCAATTAGGCTAAACCTCCACGTCTCACATCCTTCATTAAATAACTCCATTGGAATAATCAAAGCTGTTTTCCCATCTTTTGAAATAGGTTTAGGTAAAGAATTAAGATCAATTGTTGTTGAATCAAAATTTTTTGTAGCTTTTAGCAAATCAGCATATGTATTAGAACTTTTAGAAGAAGCTTGCTCTCTTGTAGCCACCGAAATTGAATCACTTTCCTTTTGAAACTCTGAAATCGCTGAAAGAATCATAGAAGAACTCGGATTTGTAGTTGTTGAATTAAGAACCCTAGTTGAACTCGGATTTGTAATAGCTGAATTAAGAAACCTATTAGAACTCGGATTATTGATTGTAGTTGTACCTGGATTATCAGTTGTAATCATATTCGGTTTAGGGTTAATCAATTCCATACCAAATCAAACGAAAATAACCAGAATCAAAGAAGAAAACGTAAACCCTAGCTAAAGTTTTTTTGAAACCCTAGCTAAAAAAACGGACATTCTCTCTCCTCCCCATAATACAAGGCTTAATACAATCCTTGCGATGGTAACAAACTAACAGGGTAGGGTGCGGACTTGCAGATGGGGTATGACGGAGTTATCCTTTCTGCATCTTATTTCATCATCTATAAAGCAAAAGGTTAAGTGCAAGGGCAACAAGCACTCACTTCTATTTTCGTCATAGCAGTATCTTAAATCTTATCAAATCTAATAAAAGGAAAGAATTACAAGAAAATGTTGTCCTTGGACTTGATAATAAGATCTGCCAATCAGCTTTTGTTAAAACTCCATCTTGAAGCTCTATGTTCTAACAACACTTGAGCAGCAGGCACACAACAAACCATGTACACAATGAAGAACGAAAGAGAATGGTGAATTGATTCAATCCAGTGCACACTACACTAGGCCATGCCAACTGGTCGAGTCCTCTTTCTGAAACAGCAAACAGTAAGTGTAAGTCCGTCAACTGATAGTTAATGCCCCTTACGCTGTTAGCGAGCAACTGTTCAAAGGACTTTGGTGTTCAAGCTCTAACAGAAAAATATATTTAGAAAACTAAAGTGGCATATAGTGTAGGCAAATTTTATCCTCTCATCCCATAGCTCTACTGCACAATCTTCAAAATTAATTTTGATTTTCTGCAGACTAACAGCAAAGGCGAGACCCATGTACGCTACAATGTTATGGCCCATAACCTGCAACTATCCATCATACATTTTGAAAACCAGGTACTTCTATAAATTGAAGAATGTTATATAAGATAAATTCTGATAAAGAACTGCAGTACGATAAGTCAATAATCTGCACGTACTCGTTATACGATTGGGTAATAAAACTTCTTCGAAGAGTAACTGCAGTAGCCAGTAGTCTACCAAGCCGACAAAAATCAATTAGTGTTCGACGGATACTTTTCATTGCAGTTTCTGTAAGAGTGTCAGGTTAAAGAGGTTAACCCCAATAATTAGGCACTTCTCTCTAATAGATGATGCATAATTTAGGGAAAGTGGTTGTAAATACAGATGAAGATGGTGATCGAGAGAAATTTCAAACGTCTGTCACTATCTTCTTTTTTTCTATTTTTTTACTGTTGGCAAATTTGATTTGCCCTTAACTTGTTTTAGAAAAAATCAAACCAAGAATCAAGAGAGGGTTTACGAAGGTAGACCTGATCAAGGAAAAGTGGGAACCGCAGATGTTGTAGTAGGGTTAGTTTGTGGTTCCCTTCTGAGCTCCTTGACAAGTGCAGCAAGTGTCTCAGGATTCAAGCCCTTTTCACAAAGAGCAACGAGGACTGAAAGTGTGTGGCGATCCAATCCTGTTTCTAGAATGTTTGACATTTGAAAAGCTAGTTCCAACGATTCTCGGGCATTCCTTGAAGCCTCTGGATCCATATTAACGTAGTAGACTGATAAAAATCTGTAGGAAATGACAAATTAATGCCTGTTTTAGAAGTAATAACTAGTAGAACAATAAGTCCAAACTTTCAATATATATATAACAACAATAATAAATCACTAATGACTCGTCCAATTCCCTGTTTATATGAGAATTCGTTCCAATTGCTTAAAATTCGGCTGTTAAGCTACTATTATTCCTCTGCCAAAGCCTTAAAATTCAATCAAGGGTGGGAATTAAGTAGGAAAAACACACAAAACGTTAATTCTTACCACAGCTAGGGTTTATTTCTATTCCAATCAGTTCCCACCTAAATAAAGAATTCCATCACCAATTTTCAAACAACTAGAACAATATTTAACTTATCCTACCCTTTAAGACAAAACAAAAAACTCAATTAGGAATTAACTCAAAAGCTTTATATCGTTTTATTTCGTACTCATCATTCCTCCTCTTAAAATTTGAATCAATATTTAAAGTGATCAACTAGTAACGAATAAAAAACCTTATCTAATAAATCTAAACAGTAACAGAAAGATCTCTAAGAGCAGCTGCAGCGGTTGGACCAGACCATCGATCAAAGACCAAATCTGTTTGGTCGTTTAAAAAAAAAACGCAACGAAAACATGACTAAATATGATATTACGCTGTTGTAAATAAGCGTTAATTATCAAATGCTATATTAAAGTGACGTATATTACACAGACGTTTAACTAGACAAACGTTATGTTTTTGACGTTCATTTAGATTAGCGTTTTAAACATACGCTCCTGTAATGAAGCGTTATGTACTCAAACGTCAAACGTTACTGTACTGAAGCGTTTTGATATAAAACATAGAAAAACGTCCTAGTAAAGTAGCGTCAAAACTCAAACGCTCTTCTAAAACAGCATTTCAAAAAAAAACGCCCACATATAACAACGTTTGAAAGCCTAAACGTTGGTGTAGAGGACCGTTAATTTTGAAAACGCTGTTTTAATACAACGTTTCAAAAGCGCTGTTCTTAATAAACGTTTAATACAACGTTTCAGAAACGTCGTTTTAATACAACGTTTCAAAAGCGCTCTTTTAATACAACGTTTCAATTCAGAAACGCTCTTTTAATACAACGTTTCAAAAACGTTGTTCTTTAGAAACGTTTTGATAAACGTCTTTCAGAAATGACGTTTGTGTTTATAAACGTCCTCGTACAATGGCGTGTTGGGAAAACGCTGTCTTACATGAGCGTCAGACTATATCTGTTTTGGTCCAGTTTCTTGACTAAACCTGATCGGATACTGTTCAATTTCTGGACCAAGTACCACATTTAGTCGTCCGTTGCGTCTCACAAAATCGGACCAAAGAGCATTCCTGGTCTTTGCTCTTTGGTCTGTACGACCGCTGCAGTTGCTCTAAGACTTGTTTCAAGTTCAGAGTATACTCAAAATAGAATTGTATAGTTAGGTTTTCAACTTTTATGGTTCGACTTCTTCTCGGAGTCTCTATCTTTTTACCTTTTGAGCACCCTCTATGAGTGTCCAAAATACATGTGTAAACCCTCTCTATAAATGTTTTCGTTCATATGTTAAAAAAACAAAAATCCTTTTTTTTTTTAATTCAAAAATTGCTTTTTATTAAAAGAGAGTTAATTGGATACATGACTTCTTTCCTTACTGATCCAAAAGTCTATATCAGGAGGAAAGCTTTCACAAAACCCAAAACTATTACCTCTTGTTCTTACTTTTTTGGCAATGTAATCTGCAGCACCATTCCTACTCCTATGAACTGATTGACATGACCATAGAGGTCTACTCTGTAAGTGAAACTTAATATCCAAAATATAACAATGATTTGTCCAATGAACACACATAGATCGTTCATTAACTGATTTTATTAGCAGTTCATTGTCTGATTCAAAGACAATCTTCTCATACTCCATTAAAATGGCCCAATCCATTGCTTCCTTCAAGGCCATACACTCAAGTTGCTCCACTTCATGATCAGGGTTTAGTCTTCTATCAAAGTAAAGTCCTTTGGCTCCATGGCATTTTCCTGCAAAATCACGGATTATTAGTCCAAGTCCTGCTTTCCCAGTTTCTTTCTTAAAAAGATGCATCTATATTAATCTTTTAATAAGCATAATATGGAGGAGTCCAAGTATTTGATTCCACAACAAGCAAACCAGTTAAGATTGTGTTAGAGCTAGTAAGAACAGGACAACACTGAGTAGATAACATTTTCATTCTTTCAATGGTATGCACATTGTTAGGTGTTGGAGAATATTCCTGTAACAGTGAACAAACCAAACAGAAGCTTGAAAAGAGTTAAGGGTTAGAACAGATAACACACTTCAGACAATCACACAAGCACAGAGAGATGGAGTCGCCTGTTCAACAGACTGCCCTTAACTCGATATTTGTCAGGTACACCTTTGGAAAAGTGTTGCTATACCTTTAGAGATGACAAATCGAATCCAGGATAAAACCACCTGATACCAACCCAGTTAGCAAGACTCGTTGGCCCGTTGTGAACTTAACAGTAGAAGAAGATGAAAATAAACTAGTGCGCATACAAGGCAAGAAGAGGGGAAAAGTAGTCAGGTCAGTGGCTGCGACTGGGGTAAGTGAAAATCTGATTTTTGTTTTTCTTTTAAAGAAGAAGAAGACTGTTGAGTTTTTCAAACGGTCAAAATTCATTTAATTAAACATATTTAATTCGAGATATTTAATTAAAAGATTTTGTTTATTAAACCTGATTTAATTTTATAAATACAAAACGGTAAAATATTTAATTATAGAATTAAAATATAAAACCGTTGGATCTTTGATGGGTACACGTATGCACTCGCAGGCACACGCCAAGGCTCGCACCAAGGATCGCACCAATGGTCACACCATGGCTCGCACCAAGGGTCGCACCAAGGTCGCCCCAAGGCTCGCTCCAAGGCTCACGCAAAAGCACACGCAAGCTCCGCAAGCCCGCGGCCCGCGGTGCTTCGGTGCGAAGCACCGCACATGTGTGCATTTGCCCACTAGTCCATCTCCTAAGTCCATATCCAATCCACTAGTTCTTTTTCCTTATATAGAACGTTTGTGGTAATAAGGATAAACTTCCTCCTTGGTTTGCCCAATATGGGACAAACCAAAGGTTTCTCATTCACTAAGAAGTGAAAATGGATGGCTCAATTTTTCCACCCCAAGTTTGGACTAGTGACCCTAGGTCCGTTTAAGATATATTAAGTAACAAAATTAATTTTAAGTAAGAAATCCATTTTTAATTCTAACATTAGGTTTATGATTCTGAAAGATGGCTGCACATCTATCCTTCCATATCATCCAAGGCACAATCATAAGAGTGTACAAATGATATTCCACTTGCTGAGAAGTGTAACTTGTAGTTGAAAATCCTGCAGAAAAACAATTGATTATCCAGTTTAAAAAATCAGTATGAGTAGAAAGAATAGTAGAAACATCTATATTAACACCCAACCAGATAGATCTTGCATAAGGACAATCAAGGAAAAGATGCTCAACAGATTCAGTACTAGCATTACACATACAACAATGTGTCTCAATATCGTGTTTATATCTAGCAAGTTTGTCTCTAGTAGGAACAATGCTTCTAAGACATTTCCAAATGAAAAGCTTAACTCTATGAGGAGTACTAGTTTTCAGAGTGATTTCCAAACACTAGTAGGAACAAGGGAGTTGTTGTTCTGGCTAGGATTATTAGTGTTGATTAGAGTGTTATAAACACTTTTTACCGTAAAACAACCTTTTCTGTCAGGGATCCAGACAAGAGTATCCTCTCCCCATCTAGGAATATGCATCGCTAGGATTTTGTTAGCAGTTTCAGAATCAATAACTTACAACCAACTGAACATTCCATTGTTTAGTATCATTTAGAAAAAGCTCATAAACAAAGGTATAAGTAGAAGAGAAACTAGCATTAGCAGCAGGTATAGGTGGATGTGGTAAACCTACAATCCACTCGTCCAACCGAATTCCAACCCTAATACCACATCTCACAGACCAACATGAGTTAGACTTGACAGTTTCCATACCTTTATAGATGCCCCTCCATATCCAAGAACAATTGTCATTAAGCTTATCCAGATGCAAAAATTCCTTATCCTTAGCATATTTAGCTTTTAAGACTTTTAACCATAAATCATTAGGTAGGTTACAGGCTTTCCAGTCTAACTTAGCAATGAGATCTTGATTAAAAAGCTCAAGATTTCTAAAGGCAAGATCCCAAAATCCTTAGAGACACATAGATTAATCCAAGAAATAAAACAAATCCCTCTATTTCCTTTATATCCCCACCAAAAATTTCTTTAAAGGGAAGTTTAGAAATAAGGTTTTTAGGTATGTTAAAATATCCCGATTAATGAGTGGGAAGAAAATTGAGAACTGACTTAACCGTTGTAGTCCTACCAGCCTGAGTAAATGAGGTACTACTCCAACTGTTAAGTCCAGCTATTGGTTTAACGCTTAACTTTTTCTGCTTGTTGAACCAGGCCCACTTTTCTTTACAACAAGGATCATAGGAATTAAAAGAATTTACATCAAAATGAAATAGTATAGTTAAAAAGATTAAATTTGCTCCCACTTCCCCTTAAACAGAATCCTATTATCCGGGTGGATTTGGGGGCTTCGTATCCTAAATATGGATAAGGGATCTGGCCTATAGTCAAAGTTAAAAATATCTTTTCTCCATTAATAAACCTAAATATAATAACTATTCATTAAAAAAGAAAAAAAACACCTAAATCTATTACTCTGTTCCTTCTCTTCTCCTTTATAATTCATGATTGAAATTTTTTTAAAAAAAATCAATTACAGTTTCAGCAACTACTTACGGCCAGGAACATCTAAATTTATAACCGTAAACACTCACTACGGCTAGGAGTTCGTCTTTTCCTAACCGTAAATAATTCATCTACAACTAGAAATTAAATATTTCTCTGTTATAGGATAATAAATTTTTTTGTTTACGGCTGAAAAATGATAAATTTCTAATCGTCGAAAGTTTTACGGCTAGAAACCTAGCCGTAGGTGAATTTGGAATTCAAGAATGAAAATTTATAGTCATTTTAAGAATGAGTATAAATATATATACTCTTTTAAGAATAAGTTTTAGTTTATACTCATTTCAGAACTAAGTATCAATTATATTCAATTTTAAAACGAGTACAAATATACACTCATTTTCATACCGAGTACAGGTCTATTATAACTCAATTCCTAGCTGATTCATTTTTATACGGAGTACAAGCCTATTATGGCTAGTAATTTATGAATTCCCAGCCGTAAATGAACTATTTAGGGCTAAAAATTAATCATTTTCTAGCCGTAATTTGTTTTTTTACGGCTAAGGAATGATGAATTCCTAGCCGTAACTGACTCTTGAAATAAAAAAAAATGAAGGGCATATGCCCCCTTCGTTGATTCTAAAAGTTAAATATTTTTTGAAAAAAAATAAAATCATTAATTTAATCCAATCACTAGTCTTAATTAGTTTAGTTAATCAACTTTATTAACACTAAGTAATCTAGAGTAGTCTAGGGCATTATGAAAAATAGTAGGATAAGAAGCTTTTGAGTTGGTTACAAGATGACTTTATTTTGTCATCTTGTAATCCCTTAAAAGCCAAGGAGTGCAGTTCCAATAATAGGGTTCTAAACATATTGGGACACTGGTAGTGTCCATAAGTCTTCATTAAACGGCAAACGTTTAGGGTGGGTGATATTTCTTTTCCAACCAGCTAAACCCACTCCCAAACGAGCCACTCATATTTTTTTCTTTGAGTGGGACCCATAATTTCACCCAAAAAAGTTGTTCGTCGTCAAAATGAAGGCATATACGGTTTCAGGTCGTTTTCAAAACCATATGTTAAAAATGATAACCGGACAGTCGGATTTTTCGTCACATCCCAACCTTGATTTTAGTTTAGAAGAAAGAATGATCATGTAGATGCAAAATTAATTCATAAATATTTAACAAGTCTCTAAGTTTTTCTCATACTAATTTGAGGAAATCATAAGACCAAGATTAAACTAGGACACCTCTGATTTTGATCCACTGGATAATCCCATCAGCTGCTTCTAAAAGAATTTGCGAATGTAATAATTTTCCGAACAAACATTCATGCCCTCAAACCATCTTGAAACTCTAATGAATATTGCAGTATCCAATATTTTTATTTATTTTGTTGGATCATATTTTACCCAACTTAGTTAACGTTGTTGTGTAGGTTATAAATTCCTTCACCTAGTAAATATTAAGTGACCATCAGTTAGAAATGGTAATCTTAATTTAATTTAGAGAGATAAATAATCATTATGATAAAATTAAATATATAATAGAATAAATATTTTGATCAATAGAAAATAAAAAGACAGATAAAAATAACGGGTATTACAATAAAGATGACATAATATACAAAAAGTGTTTGTGAGAGGAATATATTGAGATATCTTTTGTTGCACTTGAAGAATATCTTAGCTGACTTCCGCGTAAAATATTTGACATTTTTAAGGAACTTCAAGATGCCAAAGACTCAACCAACATATTTTTTGAAAAAGTAGATTGTAAAGAAGAAAAAGATAACTGAAGCAAAAATGACTCGATAGATAGATAAATAGAGTTAACAGTAATTCCCTTTTTATTGTAAGATACCATCAAAGAATATTATGAGAATTAAGAGATGAATGGATGGAATGAATAACCTGAGCTTGGGAATGAGTGACTAATATGGAAGGATAGAAAGAATCCGAAGTATTAATACGTGGGGTAGGGGTAAACAATGGGTCAGGCGGATTGGGTTGACCTATTTCACCACCCTACCATCCGAAGGTGGGTATGAGTTAGTTCCCACCCGATCCATCATTTGATCAGGTCATGTTGGGCGGTACAATTATAATCGTTTCCCCTTTATTTTACGGTCAAAAATTTGGCATGAGATACAAATTTACAAATCAATTTATGTCTAAAATCACGTATCCAAATCATTTATTACTGATCTATATCCACTGATTCAATTCGATAGAAACCAATTACTATGATCATTTAGTACAAATACAGAAAAGAATAAGGGATATGTCATATGTGCAGTCATTTTTGTAAAATCAAGCTCACTGAAAAATAAAAATAAAATAAATGTTAATGTTTGATTTATTTTTTTTGTCGCTTACATTATGCGGATAAGATCATAAAAGACTTTTGTGGTATTCACGTATTATGCCCTTCTCTACACGGAGTTGTACATATAATTGTTAATATATAAGAACATCTCCAACGTAAGGGATTAAGGTTATCCTAGATGGAAGTCTTATTAACATCTTTTTTTTTTGTGGGTCATTGTTGAATGACAAAATAATAAAGGTAAAACTTTTTATCTAAAGTTCACCTCCAATCCCAAGGTCTTATTTACCATTTTATATTTAAATTTAGAGACAAAAGGGTGATGTGGACTTAAGACCCAAGGTCATGAAGAAGGTCTAATCTAGATTTTCTCCTTTACCCCATTTGATCCCCACTTGACCATGTCATCTTTTCTCATTACCTTGACCCTATCATTGGAGATCAATTTTTGGTGAAAAATGTGTTAAATCCTAAATGACATGTAGTTTTAAGACCTTGACCCCTAGCATTAGAGATGCTCTAAAACACACTAATATATAAATGAATGTAAAAAAAAAAAAACCTTATTTATTTAGAATGTCGAACCCTCAATTTCTTCCACCACTAATGACCTAATTTGCAATTACTATTTTCTCTCTTATTAATCCTTATTTACTTATGATGTCGTAATCTTCATATAAACAAACAGAATCCTTATTTTTGCCCCAATGTTTAAAACTCTCAATTACTGACCTAACAAATATAGAATGTTGGTAGTGCTCGAGTAAGAATAAAGAAATCGAGTTTAATTCCTCTTTAATGGCATGATTTTATGCTGAAATCTAATTGAATAACAACGGGGGCACTATATGTAGCTTGTGTTAGAAGGAGTGATGAACTAAGTGAAGTCTGTGAAGAAGAACGAGTGAAATCTTGAAATGAGGATTAAGTTTTGTGTTATATTAAGGTGATTCGACGGGTGAGATAAAAGGTATGGGTTATTTCAACGACTTTAAAAAACCTAAGATTTTTTTGGGCGGGTGAAGGGTAGGGTAGGGTTGGGTGATGAAAATCTCTTAACCTCAACCTACCCGCCGATTGGAGGGTATGAGAAATGCATAACTGTAACCTACCCGTGCATCGACAGGTACGAGCGAATACGGGTAAAAAATGACGGGTATATGCCAAAATAGTGGGTGCAGGTAGGTCTGTGCAACGTTATGTGGAGAAATAAAAATACTCATAATAGTAGAGGCCTTAGAAATGTAAAAGGCATAGACGTTGAATAATTTGAAGTGGAAGCAGAACCCAATTATCAGTGAAATATGAATTTGTGTACTATCTCCAACCTCCCATATATAGGGTTTTTATACCAAGTGTAAGCCTCTTTGAATATTATACCATATCTATGAACCCTTAGATATTTTATTAGTATATAGTGGGTTTCAGTTGTAAAAGTATTTACCAACATGAATCTGAACCCACATTTCCTATGGATTCGTGAATATCCCCCAAATTAAGTTAGTCAAGAAAAACTGATTAGTAAAACCGCCATCTCATTTTAAGCAACAATATAAGACCGTAATTTCAAATAAAAACCCTTAGAAGAAGTTTTATTCCACCAATACTGTCATCAAAGAACATCCATCTTATGAAGAGTAATATCAGGTAAATGCAAATATCTTATCTGACATTGATGCATAATACTCAATACATACTGTATTTTAGTACTACGACTTGCTTCATTAATTAATTTTCCTTGCGAATTGAAGGTTATATTTCATCTTCAACATGGTACCTTCAAAATGCTTCGATTTATTTTTGACATGAAAAGATTAATACCCAAGTATTTCTCTTGAAGAGAATGCAAGTCATGTTCATATGGTTGATACCTCGTTTAACATCTTCACTTAAATTACAACTAAAGTGAAAACTTAATTTGGAAAACTGATAAGTTAACCAAAAACAAAAAAAAGAATTGCTTGGTAAGTTACAGAAGGGGAGTTATTGAAGAACTTGTAGCTCGCTTGAATAAAAGACAATATCATCGCCAAAAAGTAAATGAGATATCGAAGGGGCATGTGATGCTGGTTTAACATGAAAATTAAGTTTATAAGTTGTTGCTTGGGAAAAAATTAGTACAAATAAAAGTTTATGACTAAAACTCTCAATATATACGATGAGTACAAGTAAAATGAAATGAGATCACCTCGTCGAAGCCTTCGAGAAGGTATAAAATTAGTTGTAGGAAAACAATAACAACAAGGTGATAATATAAGTGGATACAAATGTTAATAATAAAGTACCACTTATCAATAAAACCCATTTATTTCATAATTTGAAGAATAAACTACCACAATCTACACGATTAAAAGACTTGCGATGATAAACTTAAGTTACTTAACTGTCAGGACTGTGGGAGAAATCTTAGTTTTCTCCATATAATCAACTATCTCATCAACAATAATAATGTTATCCACAATACTTCAACTCGGCACATAAGCAACTTGGAATGGGGAAGCAATTTTCAAAAGAAGAAACTTAAGTCTGACAACTAATAATTTAGAAGTAATCTTGTAAATTATATTACATAAACTAATAGGTCAAAAATCAGTTGGCCTGCTGAACACATTGATGCTTATAAATTAGGGTTGTTTGATAACCATTATTATGGCAACTCATAATTGATTTTATATATGTTTGGTATCTATTATAAAAATTGATTATTTTAAACATAATTAAAAATAATCATAAATTTCATAAATAGAAAAAAGTTGTTTTTAAAAATTATTACAACCATTTTATTTAACAAACTTGTATCCAATTTTTCCCTTATTTTATCTAAACTATCGAGAGACAACGAAATAATTGGGGTCTAAAGAAAAACCATAGATCGTCGTTTCCTCCTTTCCTCTTTGAGTTCAACTTTCTAAGATAATTAATTATTTTGAAAAATTGTTTGTTAAAATTTATCACAAAAAAATATATCAAAATTATCTATCAATTTATAATTATTCATAAACGAAAATAGTAATCATAAATTTTAATAAACAAGGCCTTAATATTTGAAAAGTAAAATTCAGTTATGGTGAGAGCACCTGTGATGAAAAATTCCCAAACCATGAAGACTATATCAGTACCAACTGTGCCATAACCATGCTTATAAACCAGATTGATATCCATCAGGATTCAGTCTCTTTTGGAGTTAGTATGGCAGTAACAAACTCATTATCCCATGTTGTAACACAAGGAAACATAAAATTGAGTAATGGAGATCAGTTGGTGGCTAAACTGTGGCATTAAAATTCAGAAAGTGAGCAAATAAAACAACCTCAATATATAGAATCCCTAGTTGAATGCTAAATCAGTGTTTTGAAAATCGGACCAGCCCGTCTGATTAGACCGGTAAAACAGCCTATTGGATCGATGAACCGGTCAAAAAAATGGTTTAGTTCGAGATTGACCCACTAACTTCTTAGAAAACCGTGATAGAATTAGTGAACTGGGTAAATCGACTAACCCAACTGGGTTTTAAGTAGTTCACCCACTTATTCATTATTATTATTTTATTTTTTTATGTTCCTCTGCAAAAAATTCAATGGTTTCATATTAGTATTCAAAATTTGAAGTTGGGATAAATGATATTGTATTTCCAAAGCTTAAAATTTGTTATAAAAATAGTTTTTCAGAGCATCCAAATAATAATTTAAAAGACATAAAATTCATCGTTCCCGTATGAGTTCATCGTTCCCATATGAAACAAAATTCATAATCGATGGAAACCTTCGTTATAGTTTTCAAAATATAAGAATGTAAAAAATTAATAAGATCCTAATTGAGATATTACCAATCTGTGTTTTTTCAAAGTTGTACTAAAAATCAACAATTGATCAAGTTGATTATGATACAATAATAGTGACTTACGGGTTTCAATTCTTTAGATTAACCAAGCTAATGATAAATCAAACATTAGATTTGTTATTGTGCTGTCAACAAAGATGAACAAGCATAACAAATAGTATTATCTCACCATGATTTACATGTTGGTTAAATAGGTAAAAAGATTTAGGCTGAAATCCATTTTATAAAGAAGATTTGAATCACTGAACTCATCTTGGTTAAGGATATACGACGGTTTTAAGGTACCGATGGTTTCTAATTAAATTATTCTCTGTTATCTCCTAAAATATAAATCTCCCAAATATAAACCCTAGAATTACTAACTTGTTTAGCCAATAACCCGATTGAATATATGACCCTAACCCTGTAACTTTCCCGTTCGATGCCCTGTCCGGTTCTTAAGACATTGTGCCAAATACCTTACTCAGTATCCCTGGTAAAACACAGAACTGTTTTTTACCTCACTGGATCGGCTAGAACTGTCTAGTCCAACCCAGAACCGATTTTGGAATGAACCGCTCGTTTCCCCTTTTCATGCTGTCCGGCAACGAGAACAGGGCCTTGAAGCGCAAATGCGACACTTGTCGTTTTTACCTTACATACATTAAATGAAGAAAAAGACGAAAAACCCTTCTATAGTTCTACCTTCCTTTTTCATCTCCAGACATAAAACCCTCCGTACAAAACCCTAGAAATTGACTGCTCTCGTCGTCATCCGATCATCTTCAAATGGCGTCACAAGTAAAGCATTCAAAGTCAGTTGGTTTAGGGCAAACTATTGCTGTTAATAATTCATACATTTTTTATGGTTCAAAACTGGGTATCATGACAGTTTTCAGTATTGATGACGGTTCTCAAACTCGGCTTCGTGGCAAATAAAGGTTAGTCATTTCAATTGTTTTGTTTGTAATCTCATGTTTCAATCATATATACAACACTGATATTTTTGTATTCCCCTTTTATGATAGTTAACTTATTTAGAGCATGCTCACGGTAAATAAAATCATATCATTATAATAGAAGTTGGTTACAAATTAGAAACATTAGAATTTTGTATAGTCATTTGCTTTTAAACGTGTATCCTTCAATGTCAACTTAAAGTAAATGTAGTTTGAAATAATTTCATCCATGATCAACATATACTGTTTTTGTTTTGTTTTTTTATAGTGTATTAAGGACTTGGCTTTCTTCGCTGATGATGTGCATCTCTTGGCAAGGTACTCTTCAATTTTCTGTATTTTTCTATGTATTAAAGGTTAAAGGAATTAAACTTTTGTGTTTTGGTCTAGTGCAAGCATGGATGGGAGGTTTTGTGTATGGAAGCTTAACGAGGCTCCAAATGATGAAGATAAACCACAACTTATGGGGGAACTCATTACTGCCATTCAAATTATGGGAGAAGGAGAATCACTACATCCTAGAGTTTGTTGGCACCCCAACAAGCAAGTAATGATATATACTCTTTAACTGTTTATTTCAAGAAGCCTTAGTGGTTTATTTTTTTTCCTTATGAATGGGGACTTTTTCACTTTCCATTGCAATTATTCTTCAAAACATGGTGAAATATGGATTTATTCATATCTCCTAATGTATTGTTTATGGTCCTAATTTAACAGGATATTTTGGTTGTTGCAATTAGTAAGACCGTTTTAAAAATAGATACAGCGGAAGTCATAGGACAAAGTGAAAGGACTTCGGCTGAGGAACCTCTTATCTGTTGTCTAGATGAACTGTTAAATGGTATCCGAATGGTTGCCAAACATGACGCTTAAGTAACCGACCTGTCAATGTGTCAGACGACAAATC
Source organism: Papaver californicum (assembly GCA_023531435.1). Classification (NCBI taxonomy): domain Eukaryota; kingdom Viridiplantae; phylum Streptophyta; class Magnoliopsida; order Ranunculales; family Papaveraceae; genus Papaver; species Papaver californicum. The sequence continues at coordinate 479,719 of JAJJMC010008838.1, forward strand.
ACATAACATCAACATCAACAGATGACATGGTATGTATTTTTTGTTATTGTCTTGTGTTTGCCTCTGATTGTAAAGTTGTGTATAGTAATCATGGTTGTGTTCTGGGTTACACTGATACTTCATTTGTGTGCTCGTGTCCCTTGTCCATATGTTTGGACATGGACACCAACACTGACACGCTCCAGAAACGGCTGTCTAACTCTTAAAAAGCTGTCCCGTGTCAATATGTGTGTCAATTATCCCTGTATATATCTTTTAAGATGCTAGCGAGGTCATTAGAAGGGAAATTGAATTCCAATGTGGAATGAATATCTTTACTACGTTTATAGCATGCAGCCCTCTGCCTGCAGACAGAAGTTTGAAGTTGTTAAGAGTTATTTTACATCAATATCGCAAATCTACATTAATGGCTTGGTCAGCTTTAAAACTGAGTTTTACTTCGAGAATTTTATCATGCTAAAAACATTTGCAAACTTCTATGTTGGGAATTCTTTGTTGTTGTAGTAGTAGTAAACCACGAGAAAAAATTGGTGAGGCCTTGTATGACCACCTTGTGCTACAGGTTAATTTAAGTGAAGAAGGTGAGGAGGAATCAGTCTCTCCTGCTGCTGCACTAGACGTTCATGATGTTCAACCTGTCAACTGTTCTACATTCTTGACATCTCTTGAACACATGGATAACAAAAGTCTTATCAAAGAGGTATGAAGGTACTAGGTTTTCGCCAACCTGCATATGTGCTTTTTAGGTTATAGAATGATCACCTGCATATGTGCTTTTTAGATTTTAGGTTTTGATTATGGTCACCTGCATATGTGCTTTTTAGGTTATAAAATGATTAGGCGAACTCTCTGCTTAGGTACTTATGAAACAGTTTCCTGTCTTGTGGCTACTTATGAAACAGTTTCCTCTTAACTATTGTATATCCTACCCGTGCAGTTAAGGACCATGCTAAGAGAAATTCAGAAGCGGGTCATAATGATGGAGCAAACAAGTAAGGGCGATATTGATGGTTTATGGCCACAGCTCAAAGAAGATAACACAAGACATGGAGAATTTGAAGGAGACTGTTTGAGGCTGATAACAAGTTTGATTGCCAACCGTACAACCAAAAATTTGGCTACTGTACGTGAGGGAACATTGAAGAAAAAGATTGGTCCAGTAGGAGAGTCTGTAAAAAGCAGAATTACTCCACCTTTGGAAAACTCCGTTTCTTTGACAATCCCTGAGGCGTTTCAGGTTTTGGTCTTGCATCTTTTCAAATCCTAGGTGTTTCCATTTTTTTTTTATCTTTCTTTTCTTTTTGCTGATTGGATTCATGTCTACTTGTTGTTTAGAGAGAGGTTGGAGTATGAATCACTTGGAGGAATCAATTGAATCCAATGCTGAAGATAGAACACAGAGCTTCAAACTTGTTGCAAAGATGGAGAAGCTAATCAGGT
>JAJJMC010008838.1:481168-518666 GCA_023531435.1 Papaver californicum
AAAAACTTTCTTATTTTTTAGTCTCAAATGATTAGTATATTGTTGTCGTTATATCTTGAATACTTAAAGTGGAATCTTAATCTATGTTTCAATCAAAGACGTTCATGTCAAACTGAACAAATATTACACACCAAGTTCTATAACTCAAGAAAGACAACAAGAAGCAAGAACAACAAATTCAAACTATAATCCAAGACAAAGGCTTTACAGTTTATGTTGGTTCTTGTAAAATCAAATTTACAAACCCTTTATTCTAAAATTGTCCTGAAACCCGCCAGAAAAGTGTTGTGTGTAAATTATGGATCAATTTATCAGCTGTCACTTATACTACATTAGATTTCACTCTTCTATAGGCCTCAGCAAAGTGTTGTCATTATTACTTTGAATATGAGTACAACTATAGAAAGACATGGTATGCATACCAAGCGGAGTATCAGATCCATGTGATGAGTTAATTTATTCAATGGCTTCTTTTTAGCATTTTCATAAACTGGAAATAACTATACCCTGCTGTACAGCACGGTGAACATTTGCCTCTATTTAACATGACATATCATTCGTATTGTTCGCTCCATTTTGTGTATGCAGGGTGCAGTTATTCAGCACCATCAGCAGCTGAAATCCGAACTGAAGAGTTGGCTGTAAATGACATTTACAGACACACCATTCCTGCCGAGATCTTGATGTTGATATCTGAACGCAAATTTGAGGAACTATTTATAGCTGCTCTGGCAAAAAAAGCTGTCTCTCTATCCTGGTTGTGTTCTCAGGTGTGTTAATCAGTTTCTAATTATTGGGGAACTAGACTAATTTGGAATTTTGATGAGTTTTGTTCTGAATCTGTGTTTTCCCTCATATTGATCTTTAGATTCCTTTACCAACTTATCCTTTTTGATCTAGCACATTTGGTTAATTATCTACTTACTAATGTAGGATTGAGGAGATCTTGTGTACTGTTTATCAATTGTCTGCTCAGTTTTCTGTATTTGGTTTTATGTATTAGGTTTATTTACATGGCATTTTGTCAACTGCACCACTTCCTTTGAGCCAAGTTGTTTTGTTGGTTCTTCTGTATGCACTGGCCTTGGATATAGGCAAGGAGACTAGCCTTAAGCTGGCATGGATGCCAGGTGTGGCTATAAGGATAGACCCTACAGATCCATCAATTTCTTTTCACGTACAGCCAGTCTTCGAGCAAGTCTCTCAGATTTTGCAAGAATGCCTTGCTTTACCGACCACCATTGCATCTGAAGTGTCCAGCATCCACATCCTTATGCACGACTCAGTGTTGCGAAGCTTATCTCTTCTCTATCAATGTAAATGCTTTAATTTAATCTTTTCTTTCACAATACAATGTGCAGCAGATAATATCAAAAAAAATAGGACCCTTCTTTGAATCAGAATTAATCTGAACGCGGAGAAAAGGCATAAATGTTCATAGGGCTGTAAATCCTTGTGTTAATTATGCTAGACATTTCTTCCAAAACATTGGATTTGAAGCATGAGGGAAATTCCCATGGCTGTTGGCAAATTCAGAGATTTGGGGGCCAAGTGGATGGGCAAGAAGGAAAGCCGGTTGGCCACTGGATGGCCAAGCGGCTGAGTGACGACCGCTAAGCGGCGAAGGTATTGGCTGCTCGACCATCTAATGTAGCGGAAGCTCTGACATAAATCCGTGTTTTGTGCATGTCCTTTGTTTCGTTGACAAATCATACTTCGTCACACAAATTCGTTGACATCCTTTTTAAAAGAATTTCAGAAGTAACGAGCTTCCACTGGAGACTTGTCTCGCTCAAAATTGCCAGAAAGACCACTGTTGCGTAACCCTTTTAACAAGATGCTCACGGATGGAACCATCAGGAATACGTAAACGACTGCTTTTAAAAAGGAAACTCATTATGTAAAAGCAAAATGGACAAATACCTTGTTGTGCGGAGGAACATTTCTATCGTAGTACAAAAAAATCGGGATCGGTAGGAGACAAATCGTTTAAGGAATCAAAGGCAATTACTTTAGCATAGACAGTAACAAGGAGTAACTCACTAGCACTGTGACCAGTAAAACGGCTAAGTCCATCAGTAACTTTATTGTTCAAAGTAAAACGGCTAAGTCTATCAATAACTTTATTGCTGTGCATTAACCATGATATCTGGCGAAATTAATATGGTGATATCTTTTTGTTATAAACGTGGCTTAGGGTTTGCGTAAGATCGCTGTAATCTTCATAACACTGTTAATGAATAAATAATTACTAGAAAAAAGGAAACATAATTAATTAAGGTAAACTAGAAATAGAAAGATGTTTGATCGAGTCAAAAAGGAGTAATTTGGTCAGCTAGATGTCTTACATCACCATCCTTTGGACACCAACGACTAGAGGTGTAAATTGGATCATGCTAGCACGAGCACATCCCAGTTCATCCTAGCACGTGAATTAGCCCAGCACGACAACTTCATGTACCGTGTTGGTTAGATTAATCAGCACAATACGTGGCACATCAAAACATAATATGCTAAGAAAGCACGTCATAATATATATAAAACCAGAGACATATCTATGTGTAGGCACGCCTATGCACGTGCCCACAAGAAATTTTGATAAAAATTTACAACTATCCATACTTGATGCACGTTCCTTAATTAAAAAGCAAAAATATTAACCAAATAAACCCGTTTAGATTTTCTTTTCGTTGGATTAGTATCTTTCTGTCTATTGAGTTTGGATTAATCAACATGTATATCTTAGAGCAAACTTCTATTAGCTATAAAAAGGAAAACACTTCAGTTGTAAGAAAAGGTAAAAAATAAAATTTAGTTAGTTTTTCGGTTTACAAGTGGTATTTTAGTCTTTGGTGATTAGTCATCACCACCATTACCGTAACAAATATCAAACTACCAGGAAAGGTAGTCGCCATAGCGTTTTAACTTTTTGCTATTTGGTTCTAAAACTCATAAAAAGAGCTTGAATACATATCAACACCAAGCAGTTCATTTAATGATAATTGGAAGATTTTCTAAGAAAATCAAAAGAATGATTGAGACAAAAAAAAGGATAAAATATACTCATTGATTTATTTGTTTTTGATATTAGCATTACTCTTTTCGGTGGCTATTGCTATTGTAAAAAAAGAATTTTCCGATATGAAAATTGTGAAGACTCGATTATGCAACCAAATGGCAAATGAGTGGATGAATGATAATTTACTTTGTTATATTGAAAAAGACATTTTTGATGCTATTGATAACGAGGTTATCATATGGCGATCCCAAAATATAAAAACTCGCTGCAGACAATTACGAAATATATCGAATTAATAAAGACATTATTCATAAAATATTTTTTTAATGAAGTGTCTCTATCAACATAATGTTCTTGATTCGCCACGGTATAAAACACAACACAATACAATATAATACAACACATTTTGTGTATATTTTCCAAAAGAGTGTTTATTCTAACCAATTTTTGACATTCTTCGTTATGTTGAGTTATTTCTATAATAACACATATAATATCTAAATATCTGGAAAATATTAATTTTGAAAAATATAAAATAAATATGTCAGACACAACACGACACGTAGCACGCTGGGCTCGCCACTTAATAGCCTTTGTTGGATTGTGTCGATCCGTTTTATACCTCTACTAACGGCTATACTTACCCTTTTTACCTATATAACCCCTCCACCCGTCTCGTAATTAACTCATACCTTTTTTACATACTTTAATTTTCACAAATTTCTTCCTATTTGCCCGATATATTTCTCAATTCTCTACTTCAATCAGTATAATTTCTACATGGATTCTAATTAGGAAAACCATGAGGAAATAGATATGGATATCAGTAAGAAATGTTTATCCAGATGTTTGATGAATAATCAAATGAACAAAGAATGGAAAATAACACTGTATTACGATTATATCTGAGCAAATACCCACAACTCTAGATCCAAGAGAAATATTCAGGAAAATAGGACGTGAACATATTGTGAAAAATGATGCCTGAGTATTTTAATTTGGGTGTGTATACTCTAATGAAGATATCCACATCAATTCTACATAGGCCGCAACTTGCTGATTATGATTATTGAGAGCTCTATCAGGTAGATTTTAAATTTATTTATTGGTAAAATGCATGTAAATTCGAGGACATAACCCTGAGTAAAAAATCACTGCAGCTATAAAGATTCTACGTTATGGGATGCCATTGAATGCTACCTATGAATACACTTGTGTTGATGGTGGATTTTTGATAGAGACGAGAGCCCATATATATATATATATATATATGTCTGTAGTAGAAATATAAAATTTTATATGTATATAACTGCCCGTAATAAAAAACACAAAATTTTATATGTATATTTTATTTTTATATTTTCATACAAAATATCATATGTATGAATACCTATTATATTTGAAATAACTAACCAAAACCATTCTATTGAAATTAAATTAACTATCACTTGGAATTAAAACTAATTTTACAAATAATAAAACTAACTATTATATTAAAATTAAACTAATACTATTACATTGAATTAAAATTAACTATTATAATTAAACTAACTAACCATTATAGGTAATTAAAATTAGTTAATATCTTCGAAATCATTTATTTCATCTTTTTACTCATCTTCATCTGTATCGACGTCATAATATTTGGTTTTATTGATGTACCCTTTCTGCCAAAGCATTTTAAATTTTTGTTGCTAGGAATGTAGTTGCATCTGATTCATTCTTTCCATGTCCAGTGCTGGATTCCTCTTATGTGTACATTAAGTTCATGCTTGTCAACCAATTCATGACTTTTATTTATTGTTATTGCTACTTTCTTACATTGTGCTTATTTATTTACTTCGTGTCTTTCCTACTTTTCCATGTACTCGTTCATGTTAAATTCATTATCTGAAGATGATGATCCAATTTAGGTCAAAGATGCCTTTTTGTTTCCTTTTACGGCTTTAACTTACACTATCATATTTTACCACAACGAGGTACACCGATGTGAATTTAAGGTGATAAGTTTATTTTTGGTGCGGAAAATGATGTAGTTGTTAAAGGTTGAGAAATAGATGTAGCTAGGCATGGTGATGTAGTTGGTGGAGCAAAATCATCCAAGAGATCATGGTCATATATATCGGGGAAGTTTCTTAAGGATGTGGAAATAGTCGTCGTACTTAAAAGTGCTACTTTTTTGTCTTTGCCACTCTCGAGTTCTATATTTTTGCAATTTACAATTTAAATAATTTTAAATATTAAAGTAAATTAACAGATTCATTTTGATTTTAAAATTTTAAAATTTTCTTACCACACCGGTTTTGGTTTCACCGCTCTTTTTGCATCAATTAACTTGCATCTTATAGCTCCATATAAGTTTTTTTTAATCGTATTAGAACGACTCAACAACCCTAAAGCATCACGAACTTTGGGGTTGCCAATTTCCTGAACTAACTTATTGTTAAATATTTTTCAAAGCAAGAGATGTTATTATACACCATTGACAGTATCCGTTGTAAATAGTATATAATTTCTACAAATTGCAGCATCTCCTTCCATACTATACTTGACCACAAATTCTTCCTAGAACTTGAGATGATGGATTTTGGGATGATGTTAATGAATGAAAATATTGAGAGAAGAAGATGAATTAAGAGATATTTGCTTGAGATTATAACAGATTTTTGAAATTAGAGGTGTAGAGAATGCGCAATTTGAATGGGGTTAGAGGGGTGGGTCTATGTAGGAGATTAACATATGACCGTTAGATCAAGTATCCGTTGGCGGCTTAAATGTGTCCGAATAGATATGCGATGAGCACAATGGAAAAAACTCTCTATTTTCGTACCATGTTTGCCCATTTGATCCTTCCATTATATAGCAAAAAAATCTCTAATTTTTTATTTGCTTGTTCCGTAGAAACTTCCTAAGTTAGCACTACCTAAAACTTTAGACATTTTATGAAGATTTGAGTGGTTAAGCGTAGTTGTTAAGAGTATAAGATATATTAGTTTCGGTTTATTATATGGAAATTATTAGTATTAGGTAAATATTTTAGTATTTGATATATATATATATATATATATATATATATATATAATGATTTGATTTATAAGTATTTAATTCTTGAATATCAAGTTATGGTATCACTATATATACCCTATGGCTTTCAATGTAAACCATCTGATTTAAGTAATAAAATTTTATTTTTATTTATATTTTTTTAGTTTCAACTAGCAGGTTCGATTCTGACCTTTATGCCCACTTCGGTTTTTTTCAAATAAAGGCTACCGCGCCGGATCTTCGTTATGTTGTAGTATTAGTTTTTATATTTAGTTTTCATCCATACTTGTCAAATCCTAAATCTAACCCCGTAGTTGAAGTTATCATGTTTTGTGGAAGATGGCGGTAGCATACTCCTCTAATTTGGCCTTTTTCCGAAGTTTTTATTTACTTCTTGATGGTTCTGATACGTTATGTCGGTTACTTTAATGATTACGTGGATCTATTTATCGATCAGTGGTTCTCCTAATCAATTTTTTTTACATTTGTACGGTTCTTCGTCAAAATTTTCCCTATTTTGCAGAGCATTTTATATCGATGGTTCTTATAAGCTCCATCAACGATTCTGTGAATCTGCCTATTAATGGCTCTTTTATGCTCCTTCTAATATTTTTGGTGGTTCTCCAAGTCATTATTTTCTTTATGGCGATAGCTCCTTCTTCTACTTCTTGGGCATTTTTTAATTTCACACTTCTTCAACAACTTTCATATTGCCAATCTTATACGTTTTTTCAATCCCCATGAGATTGTGGGAGGGTGTTAGAGTATATGATATATTAGTCTCGGTACATTATATGGAAAGTATTAGTATTAGGTAAATATGTAGTATTTGATATTTATTGAATGGCTTGATTTACAAGTATTTCTTTCTTAAATATCAAAGTTATGGTATTACTATATATACATTATGGGTTCTCAATGTAAACAGCATGATTCAAGTAATAAAATTTTATTCTTATTTGTACTTTCTAGTTTCAATTATAGTGACCCGTAGCTGTAATGCTCGATTTATCTAACATGTAAATTTCTTCCAACTTTGTTATTTATATGGGTTTTGTTGCATCCACTGAATTTCAGTCGAGTGAATGACTGGACTAAGCTCAAATATGATCTCATACCCTCGTAAAGTTTTAATATTATGTAATTTGGTTACTTTAAAAAAATATTTTACTTGGGGATTTAATTTCTGAATATCCATAACGAAAGCTATAACATAAAATTTCGCGGAATGCAAGCCTGCTTGGGAAAATAGTTTCGATGTTGTTTTAGAGTGAACAAATGTACTACAAAAGAATACTTTTAAGTAGGTTTGAGAGATCAAACTCGACCAGAACGAGCCTAAACCAAGAAATGACCGTTCACATCCTCTTCGATCACAAAGGTGGAGAAGTTGGGTAGATCTTAGGGGAAGGAATCAAAGAAGGTTGAGAAATATTAGTGTGTGAAGAAGAAAGGATTATCTCTAAGATGAATCGCTAATTCTGTATATCTTAGTTTCTTATGTCTTGTGTTCTTGTTTAGAATAGGTTAAAACCATTTATTTATATTTCAAAGGAGACACACTGATTTCTCATAAGTGGTGGAAGTCAGGGAGAGGTGGAGAAGTGACGATTGTGGAGATTGTAGTGGGGTCGTGTCCGAAAAGTAAGGAGGACATGTCTGACCACTACTCCTCATCCTCTCAAATGCTATGTAACAATCCCACTACTTGTTACCTTCTTGTTCGTGGATGTGTTTCCACAACGCACGATTTCTGTAGTCCGCCAGACCAATACCCCAATGAGAATCCCCCCATTTGTTGTATTTGATATCTTGTAGATAGTGGAGTCATAAACCACTGTTGTTTTGATTAATTCAAGTCAAGTCAAATGACTTGCTAAGTCAGTGAGGCAAGTCGAACAACTCACTGAATTGATAACCAGACTGATCAGTTTCGAGTCTGGTAAGTTCAATAGTCATGTACTAGCTTAGGATTAACACCGCATATTTAATGGCTAAGTATTAGCTCATAAGTGACTTAGCATAAGTTTGAAAGACATGTATAGAGATTCTTAAGCAAGAATGCTTATTCGAGAACCATATAAGGTTAGAGTTGGTATTAAGCCAATATTGAAAAGATTGGCGCATTTCAGAGAGAAATAGCTAGCAAGTTTAATGATGCGTGTCGTAGATAAATTCAAATTAGTGATCTTATTTCCACTCAATTAAAGAATAATATAATAGAAGTCAAGTTCGTTCCCACAAGGAGCGAGGTGATTCATTTGCTTAAAGTGTCACAATGAGGGGTTTTGTTTTAGGTTTCAAACAAAGTAAATAAAAAAACAACTAAAAGTAAGGTTGTAAGCAATGGAGAGAGATATGATTGATCTACTCATTGTTAATCACAGATTATCACCAACCGTAGAATAACAACTAGATCAGTGTTATCTCCAAAATTCCTTATATCACTGGATACGATAGTTCTCGCCTACCAGATTCTATTCAACCTAACCACCTAGTAGTAGATCACTCAGGGTGTAATTTGGTCGAATGCTTTATATTTTATGAATTTATAGGTTAGTCCTAGCAGTTACACTCTTAGATCAAGGTCCACTTACTAGTGTTGTTTGTTCACACAATTGCTCCACAAAATCCCTCTGCAAGGTCTCGTGTTCTCTACTTATGTACGATTCAATGGACTATTAATTATCTCACAACTCAATACTATCTTTAGGTTAAATCAACAAATCAATTTAGTTGGCCACCTAAACAATCTATCAATCAATCATAAATATTCTTTATAGTATAAACAAACGATAATCATGTGAAGAACTAAAAATAGATTCATATAATAACTCAAATCATATTTAGAACTTAGAATTCATCCTCAATCAATTAGGGTTTTAGATACTCATGGATGTAGAAGCATCCATGTTATACATATGAGAAAATAGTTAAGAAATCGTTACGATAATGGAACCACTCTGAAACCCTAACTTTTCCTTCTTGTGTTCTTCTCTCCAAAAGCTTGATAAAAGAATTGATATCCCCCAAAAAAATAAATATAAGAATCTCTTAAATAGGTACCCAAAGTTGTAAAAGTGCCAGTGCTCGAATCCCGATCAAAATAGGTTTCCAAAATACCAAAATATGCCAAAAATAGGGAAAAACTAAGCTTAGCCCGTGTAAAATATCTAGGCCACGTTTAAAATGCTAACGGGCCTGAAAAATCCAGCCCATTTACTCACGAAACTGTAGTTCCCTCGATGGGTCATCCTATCAAGAATTTTTTTTTCTTTAACGCTCAGTTTTTTGACCGAATTTTTTTTTCTCCTTATTGTTCGGGAAAGACAAAAAAATTCAGGGTAGCAAACATTATCTAGAATTTCTCTTAGATTCGAACCTATATCTGATGATAGAGCTAGAATAAATGTTTTTTGTTTTCGACTCACACGAGCCCATATCTGATGGCTGACCCATCGAGAAAAAATATTTCTTCTGCCGGCCACTTTTCTCGATGGCTGACCCGTCGAGATTTCTTCTTTTTTGATGGCTTGACCTCCGAGAAAATTATTTCTTTCTGGATTTCCTTTTCTCGATGGATTGACCCTCCGAGAATATTGTCTTTCTCGATGGCTTAACCCTCCGAGAAAAGTCTGAACTTGTTTTTCTTATATGTTCTTCATATGAAGTCGGAATGATCTCATTCTTTCGCCGTTGGATTCGTTTCTTCGATCACTTCTATATGGTGATGAGAAATCCTGAATTTGGGTGAATTTCACTTGGTCTTTGGTCCTTCTTCCTTTGCAACACTTCCTTTCATGCACAATCTAACACTTTGTAGCTCCTTTTTGGATGATTCACCTAATAAAAGCTGATAAGTGCTTAATTCACATGTTTGTAGTGTCAAATCCATGCTTTTTTACCTATAATTCTTACATATTACTTTTTATTATGATTATTTTCTAGTTTATGTCTTATATTGGGTGAATCATCCAAAAATGAGCTACAAAGCACTAAAATTGACAAGGAAGTGAAGTACTACTTGTTAACAAGGGAGAAAGACCAAATTCAACTCGTTAAAATCCATAACTTATTTTCATCATCTTAAATAGAATTTAAAGACGAAGCCGACGCAAAAAGAATGAAGTCATTCCGAGTTCGGACGAAGAAGTTATGAGCAAAACAGCCGAGATGAAGAAAGTAAAACACACAATATTACAATCAGTAGATAATGGGAGACCGTGCCTACCGATTATAGGTGTTTTTGGACACAAAATGTACGTTTTAGGGGTCTTAAAATTGGTAGATATGATGGGTATCGATCCTACCGATTATGGCAATCCAAGAGAGACTTTTTGGACGCGTTTTGAACTTCTAAAAGGAGGAAACTTGGTCCCAATAGGTTTCTTAACCCTACAAGAGAGGAGACTTCATGGAAAAGCATTGAAAGCTATAAAAAAGACATGTAAGGCTCAAACAAGATATATTCTACATTTAGGAAGTAATCTCATATACTCCACCTCTCATATTACAACTTCTACATCTAAACTTAGGGTTTACCTCTGTAGGGGGAAACCATTCTTCTTTGTAATATGAGTAGCTAAACCTTTTATTGATTAAGGATGAATTCGATGTTCTAAGCGTGAAGTATTATTAGTAAGACAAGTTTATTTAGACTTTTAATCATTGTCGTTTGTTTTCATTAAAACTAGGATTTACGATTGGTTTCTAGATTGTTCAAGTGTACAATTGGATTAGTCTATTGATCAATTTAATGCTAGTATTTGATCTATAAGATAAGTAATCGTCCATAGACTCGTACACAAGCAGAAATCGCGATACCTTGTAGAGGGATTCTGTGGAGCAATTGCGAGTGAAGATAACACCAGCAAGTGGACCTTGATCTAATAGTTTAACTACTGGGATCAACCTAAATTCACAAAGCCTAAAGCATTCGATTGGGTTACACCTTGAGTAATCTACTACTTGGTGGTTCAGACGAATAAAATATGGTAGTCGAGAACTTCCGTATCCAGTGATAAGGAGTTTTTGGGGATAACACTGATCTAGCTGCTATTCTATTGTTGATGATGAATGATTCTGATGAAAGATAGATAAGTATACTGGTTCAGTCAACGTTTGGTAACGACGAAGGACTCCCTAATGATCTTTTTTATTTCTGTTTATTCTCTTTTTAGTCAACTTACAACCAACCCCCCTTTTTAGTATTTATTCTAGTTTTGTTAATCTAAATAACCTATCAATTACACAGCTCTCCGTGGGAACGATCCTTACTATCGCTATATTACTAGTTAATTAGTGAGAAATATATTGAGTAATTTATTGCACTTACGACACACATTAAAAGCATAAACTACAAAACAAACTTAATACACAATAATTCACAAGAAATCTAGCAAATACTAGCATGAAATTAACACTCTAAACATGTAAAATATGTACTTATCAAATTTCCCCACACTTAGCTTTTGCTAGTCCTCGAGCAAACTAAACTAAACTAATCATAAACTAAAATAAAATATAACTCTCTTTCGGTGAGGACACGGTTACAATTAGCATGTGTAACAATCCTTTAAGCCCCTAAATGTCCTTAGTGGACGAGTTATAATCTCGTGAGGGTTTACAAGAGGTATACCCATAAAACCTACTCCAACTTCAGAGTCACAAGCATCCAAAAAGCTACGAGGACATAAAGCTTGCAGCATAGCCTTATCATTGTCTTTGGTACCTTGCCTAAGACATGCCATCTTGTGCTGAAATACTTGAAGATGACAGTTCGGATCTTCGCCTGGAAGTCCCTTGAACTTCAGCAAATGGTGAATTAGACTCGACTTCAGTTCCACTGGCGCAACTATGTTAATACACAGTGGCTGCGAATCTAAACATGGGGAGTTCAACTCTGGTAACTTCTTCTCTGGAGGTTGACGACTACCCAACTCTTCTAGAGGTGGGTCTTGTAGCAAAAATTAAGGTTCTTGTAGTATTGTCCCCTTCGAGTTTGAATTCCGTACCTTCAGTAATCCCAACGATTAGGTGCCAGAGATCAAGTACCTGAAACCAAAATAAATCTAGAAAACAAAGTTAAAATCTAAGAATAAACTTAAAAACAAAAATAAAATAAATAACAACTAAAACCGACTGCTCCCCGGCAGCGGCGCCAAAATTTGATGTTGTAGTAGATGCAATCAAATTAGTGATCTTATTTCCACTCAATTAAAGAATAATAAAATGGAAGTCAAGTTTGTTCCCACAAGGAGCGAGGTGTTTCAGTTGCTTAAAGTGTCACAATGGGGGGTTTTGTTTTAGGTTTCAAACAAAGTAAATAAGAAAGCAACTAAAAGTAAGGTTGTAAGCAATGGAGAGAGATATGATCGAGGAATCCTTCTTCGTTACTAAACATTCATCAATTTAATATATTCATCTACTCATTGTTAATCACAGATTATCACCAACCGTAGAATAACAACTAGATTAGTGTTATCTCATAAATTCCTTATATCACTGGAAACGGAAGTTCTCGCCTACCAGATTCTATTCAACCTAACCACCTAGTAGTAGATCACTCAGGGTGTAATTTGGTCGAATGCTTTACATTTTATGAATTTATAGGTTAGTCCTAGCAGTTAGACTTTTAGATCAAGGTCCACTTACTAGTGTTGTTTGTACACACAATTGCTCCACAGAATCCCTCTGCAAGGTCTCGTGTTCTCTACTTATGTACGAGTCAATGGACTATTACTTATCTCACAACTCAATACTAGATTTAGATTAAATCAATGAATCAATTTAGTTTTCCACCTAAACAATCTATCAATCAATCATAAACATTTTTTATAGTATAAACAAACGATAATCATGTGAAGAACTCAAAATAGATTCATATAATAACTCAAAACATGTTTACAACTTAGAATTCATCCTCAACCAATTAGGTTTTTAGGTACTCATGGATGTAGAAGCATCCATGTTGTACATATGAGAAAATAGTTAAGAAATCATTACGATAATGGAACCGCTTCGAAACCCTAGTTTTTCATTCTTGTGTTCTTCTCTTCAAAAGCTTGATAAAAGAATTCATATCCCCCGAAAATAAATAAAAGAGTCTCTTAATAGGTATCCCAAGTTGTAGAAGTGCCCGTGCTTGAATCCCGTCGAAATAGGTTTCCAAAATACCAAAATAGGCCAAAAATAGGGCAAAACTAAGCTTAACCCGTTTAAAATATCCTAGGCCACGTTTAAAATCCTAACGGGCCTGAAAAATCCTTCCCATTTACTCACGGAACTGTTATTCCCTCGATGGGTCATCCCATGGAGAAAAGAAATTTCTTTAACGCTTAGGTTCTCGATGGCTGACCCATCGAGAAAAAACATTTCTTCTGCCGGCCACTTTTCTATGTGGATGACCCATCAAGATTTCTTCTTTTCTCGATGGCTTGACCTTCTGAGAAAAATATGCACTTATCAGCTAACACTAGATACTTAGCACAAATAGTAACGTGCTAGCTCTTTAGGCACAAAACCTAATGTGTTAACATTTCAGGGGCAAGGATAATATGCATAGCTTCTAACAAGTATAAATTATGCTAAGGCTAGGAAGCTAGCGCCAAGAACATTTGAAGTTAACACTTCTTGAAGAAGCTAGCTAGGTCAAAGAAAGTTAGCACCAATGTGCTAGAACCAATGCGCTTGTGTCTAAGGGCGCTTACGCTAAGTCACTTGTCCTAAGATGTGCTAAGCTGGGATGCACTTTCCAAGGACGCATTGGCTATGGACGGTGTTGGCTGAGGCGCTGGTACTCGGGGATACACCAGGATGGACGTGTTAGGCATGAGCGCTAGTACTCGAGGAAGCATCGCCATGGAAACATTAGGTATGAGCACTAGGCCGAGGACGTACAAGGCTTGGGACGTGCTTTCCATGGACGCACTAAGATAGGGACGTGCTAGGCCAAGACACACTAGGTCATTCTGGACATGCTAGCCAAGGGACTCGCTAGGCCAAAAACGTGTTTGGCCAAGGATGCACTAAGGAAGTTGGCACTTTTAGCTCTAGGGTTAGCGTTAGGGTGGTGCACTAAGAAATTTAGCGCTTTTAGTGCTAAGGTGGAGAACTAGCACCAATATGGTGCTAAGCCAAGCGGCTGGTGTTATCCTTGCGCTAATAGGAAAAAAGGCTAGGATTAGCCTAGCTCAGAGGCATAATGCGTCTTTTAAGGCATTGCTTCTTGTTTGTGGCCTGTCCAAGAGGAATTACACATAATTCGTGGCTTATCTTTGAGCAAAGTGCTAAAGTAGCATATTTGAGCTCAGAAAAGCAATTTGAGAAGCGTTCGTTGCAAACGAAACATTAAGCTAAAGTGTATTTTGGGGTTCAAGCATTAGCTATTCTCGAATTTGATAGATGTTGTCGGAACATCGATGCACACTCGAGACAAGTTCAAGTAATTTATATGTGGAATTTATGCGACTTGAGACCAGTTCGATATGGCATAAATATTGTGAGTATTGAGGAGACTGCGAGGCCATTTTAGAATGTTTGTAAATAATATGCATTCTTAATTCGCTTGCGGAATATAAGTAAAGATACACTATTTTGATTTTGTTATAGAGCCAGGCATATGTGCATAATACGTACATATCCTTTTATATTCATGCTGCTTGGCAGAGGGTAATTTTACAATTTTATCCCTTGTCAAAAATGCACCATCTATATTAAGTCCACTGCTTAGTGAGGAACAATAATGTTGCACACTAAGCAGTAGATGGTGACAGTATGTTCATAATAATTATGCATAATTTAAATTTTAGCAGTAAAATAAGTATATTTAGCTTCTTGGATGTTTGAGATATGCACCCCTTAACGCAAACTTTGGTTGGGGATAATAGGTGCACTTGCTCTTGCCAGGAATACCAACTTGTCGCGAGCAAGAGGGAGGCGTGACTGGTGACGCTTTTTTTTTCCTAATCAAGAAAAGACTCTACAAGATCAATTGCATATATATATGTATGTGTGTGGTTTTATCCTCGTAATACCATCTCCTATTTTATTTTTTTATTTTTTTTGTTCCCTCCTTCTCTTATTTTATTCGTTGGTAGAAGATGGCACTGGTGGTGGCAACCGCATCCTCGTGGATATAACAGGATGAGAAATCCATTCCTCGAGTACGCGGTAACAGGGAAAACTCATTCCTCGAGCAAACAACAGTTGAAGAAGCTTGTTCCTCGAGTGTTCGTCAGTGGCTAGGAGCAAAGGTAAGTGTGTCCTTCCCCTCTTTCTTTTTTTTTTTATTATTATTCATGACGCCATTATTGCTTCTTCCTTGTAATTCTTGCTCGTGATGCACTAATTAGATTTTTTTTTGAAAGCCATCAACCTTAAGTAAACTAGGGTTTTGATCCTATTTTTATGTACAAAGACTTGAATCCATTGCAGATGACTAATGAGCATGATAATGACGTTGGCCCATCTTCTGGTCAGAATATATGAGAAGTTTTTGATATTGAATTTCTTGAGAGCGTACCTCATATTCGTGATAGATTCCGGGAATATATTTCTGAAGAATTCTTTCGTACCTTCTGGCTTTGTTGGCAACTGTATCCCTAACTCTGACAAGTATGCTGCTCCTCAAAGTGTTGCTTTTGAGACTGTTCCAAGATTTTGTTTGTAGGGGGAGATTATGTATCTTCATCTATTGATTTCAAGACACACCAAGTTCCCATGAAAAAACGGGTAAGCGTTATAGAGCAATATTGAATAACTCTTCAGTGGTTAAGGTTTTGAGAGATGCCCGAATACTTCATGTTGTAAGAATGTATGCTCATCTGCAGGTTTTTAAGGATTTTTAAGGTCTTTTGACTTTTGCTTTACGCTGGTGTGAACCAATTCATTCTGCTATATGCGCTTGGGGTGAACTAACAATTACTCTGGAGGATGTAGTTAGTTTGTTGCAGCTCTCGATTTCCGAGACTCTCCATGTCGAAAATTCTGCTGAAGAGAAGCGAATGATCACGGCTTTGGAGAAAAATAGACTAAATCCAACATGGTAGGGGTCGATGTGGTGCACGTTATGTGAAATGGATCGATCATTGGTGGAATAGTAAAACCGATGCGGACGACCCCACTGTTAGTGACCCCTTGGACATTACAGCATTTCTGACACTCTGGTTGTCTAGAGATGTATCTAAAACTTCCCTATTGCAAGATTAAAGCTCTTGGTTGTTCATATGGCATTAGTGTTTGCTGGTGGTGAATGTTTCCCCATTGGTAAATTGTTTATTGGTTATTTGTATTATCATTTCGATTCATTGGCTCGCGATATGAAAAATTCTAATGGGTTTATGAAGATTGATTCTTGCATTCATACTTCGTTTCTCCAAGCATGGTTACAGGAGTACTTTACAAAATATGCACCTTTTTCAAAGCCTTTGAATTTGCAGGGAGTCGTTGAATATGCAAGGATCCGCCGCTGGCATAAAAAAAGTATTACCTCTGTAAATTCAGCTGATTTGATAGACGTCCAGAGCGAGGTAAACTTCAGGCTCTGGGATTCTGAGCACGGGCATATACTTTCATCAACTACTTTTGCTGAAGAGGTTGAGATGGTTCTATGGTTAGGTCCAATGAAGCAGACTAATGCCTTTTTTCCTGGTCAGAATGCATTCAATAATAGCTCCACTCTACCTTACATCCTTGCTCTTCGTTCAAAAGGTTATTCAGTGCAAGCATACAACATTGATCGTGCGGCTCGTCAGATGAGTTTTAATCAAGAAGTGCCTCGTAGTCACATTGCATCCATGTCCATTAGAGAGTTGAAGAAAAATTTGGATGTCTGTCTTGTTGAGGGAATAAGCATTCCTTTTTTCTGTCGGGGTAGGAAGCCTCAAATATCAACCATGTATGTGCACTTCTTGAATGATGAGAGGATTCATTTCAAAGAATTCCTCCCAGGATCTCCGGTGATGGGTGGCGCCCCTTCCAAAATAGACAAAACTCGGGGTTCCAACTTGCTGAGTTCGTCTAAGGCCAAGCGAAAGCTAATTATTGACGCAACTCAAGAGGTAATGGTCCTTTCTTTAACTTCTTGATTTTAGAAACATGACTTTATGATTATTAACTTTTATTCTTTCTAGTAGACTCGTGTGGTTCGTCCTCGAGTAAATGTTACTTCTGTTGCTGCTAATAGTCCTCAACCTGTAAGGATGGGACTAAGGATGATTCTTCCTAGAAGACTGGTTCTCGCAAGAAGGTAAGTATTTCACTTGTCATTCTCGATACTTGTATATTTTCAAATTATAATATACTTTATCGTCTTGGTGTAGCATGTGAGCACAACTGTTTGTGTTGACTCAAGTGATGCTTCTGAGGAAAAAAGCTTGAAGAAACATCTCGTACAAGAGAAATTCATGAAGAGTCTGAATCCGATGCTATCGATGATAAACAACAAAGGTGAAATGGTGCTAGACTCTTCCGCTAACTTGGATCCTTCTCAAGTAAGTTTTAGTCTCTTTGTAATAGTAATGAGTCATGTGAACTCTTCGAATTTCTCATATAAGTATGACTATGCTTGAATTTCGCAAATCATTCATAGATTTTCGTCGTCAGAAAATTTCAGAAATATAGTGCCTGGAAAAACGCCATAGAATCTTCATACGACCTCCATTTTGGATGATTTTCACCCCTATATCCTTACTAGAATATATTTTTTTACGTCATACTAGGAAACAAAAATACAGTTTTTGAGCTTTTTTGGGGCGTCAAAACGACCAAACAGTAGAACTTAGGAAGTATCCAGGAAAATTCTGACAGTTTTTAGACCCGACTCGGCTAGCCGTTTTTGCCATAACTCCTAGCTCGTTTATCTGATTGATGCGCCCTTGTAACACGTTGTAGTAGACACCAATATAAAACTTTGACTTAAGAATCATGCCCAGATTCTTCACCAATTACCGCCAGCTTCATAATTTCAGAGAGGCAAGTGTAAATTGCTTCTGAGGCATTTTTTATAAAACGTCTTGTGATTGTTCAAATCATATAATCCTTTAAATAACACTTTGTAATAAATTTATATAATGTCTATGAGTATGTATGATAAGTTTTATGGTTCATTCTCAAGAATTTTGTGTTTGAGACGTTCTTACTCAATACGCCCGTATCATCTCTACTTTTAAGGGGAGAATGATCGAAATCAGAGAGCTGAGCTTGCAAGTGAAGAAAAAAAAGTTACCGTTGATCCCGATATATATAATGCCTTCTCCAATACTTAAAATCATGAGAGGACTCCGGTTTACATGTTTGTCGAGGGTAGTGCTTCCATTGAGTATCCTGGTACGGTATTAATGTTGACTTCGGCTCCAGCAAAACTCTTCTTGGGTACTTGCATGTTGGGGGATTTGTTTTTCCATCCACCTATGCCGAGTTGTATACAAAGATATGGAAGAAATTTGGCCACTTCTCTGCAAATAATTCTAGGAACTACAAGGCTTTAGAACGAGACGTGTCTAGTTTGTTGCCCATCGTACAAAAGATGATCTCACTCCCTCAGTATGAAGTTTCTGATGCAATTTTTGAAGAGTGGGAGGAAGCTATGAATAACAACGAGAACTCTGGTCTAAATATCATGTGGGTCCGTCACCGTCTGGAGCCATACGAGAGCATTTCGCGGAAGTAGGAGAACTTGCTAGTCTAGAGACAGTGACTGAGGCTAGGGAAGAGGTTGAAAGGCTTTCCCGGGATATATGAGAACACCAATTAACACATGCGTTATTTTTTTTACTTCATACTTTTAGAGGGTAGGAGAACTACAAGCTGGAGTTAGCGTAAAAAAAATCCTTGATATCAGATATGTAGTGTCAGTTTGAAAAGGGGAGGGTACGAAATACACCACCAATTTTTTCACTATGAACCATATAAATAATTTTCTTGCATGAATTTCAATCCAAGATTGAAGAATACAAGAAAATATCCTCGGATAATCTCTAGATGAATAGATTTTGAAGACTTAACAGTAGCATTGAATACCTTTACGAACCTCCCAAAACTTCTAGCTTTCTTCCAATCATTTGAAAATGGAGCACGTATATAAGGTTTTTTTACCCACACTCTTTGCTTTAGCTTTCTTATGAACGCCAGCTTCTGGATCGGACTCAATAAACAGAAAATTTAGAAGCATTTGCAACCAAAATAAGACAATTGGTTGAAACGTATAACAATAAGTTTAGAATGATTTACTTGAATAATACTTGATAAGTTTAAGCAACTAGTTACCTGCCTCAAGATCTACAAAAACATACTCATCTTTAGCAGCATTAGAAGTAGAAAATGCATTTATACTAAAAAATAACTTCTTTCTGAACTTGTTGTCTTCATATTACATCCTTCTAAAAGCTTTCTTATACTTCTTTGCGGCTTCTAACATCAGGAAAAGTGTTGTTCTATTTGTTTCTTACATCTAATACCAATCCCTTGTTACAACTAATCTTTTTTTTAGCGACACACTTCTTAAAAGCCGCCAATCTAGACGGAGAACTTGAAACATGCTTTAATTTACCACAACCTAACTCTTCAAATGGACTCATGATACTTCTTCAAACCATCCTTTACCACAAGATTAAGGACATGAGCCGCCCACCTGACATGCATGTTTTCAGCATTCATAATAGCATGATTCTAGTTGTTTACTCTATCAAGAGTTACCATAAACACCCTGTCAAGATCCCAATCCAACAAACAAGTTTTTAACTTCTTTCTGATATTTACACCTTTGTGACTCCCAATTTGACAAAAAAAAATTATTTTCTTATGCAAGTTCCAATAATTATTGATGAAATAGACAATAATGCACGTGTAGTTCATATTTTGAACTGAAGTCCATGTGTCAGTTGTCAAACATATTCTTTGGTGGTTATCTTTAAAATATTTTATCAGGTTAGTCTTTTCAAACTTATAGATAGCCGAAACATCACGATAAACAATCATTATAGATGGGACCCTATATTTAGGTTCAAGGACATGATAAAGTCCTAAACCCTTCACCTCGAACCATCCTAAAAGGCTGTTCATTATAAAAAAAAATTAGCTAAAGCTTTCTTACAAGCCTCAAACTATAAGATGTAGAAACTAGTTTTCCAAAATCCTCTCATAGTCTCTTATTTTGGTACGGGTTCGATGTCCCTTTTTCCTTTCAGGTTAAATTTTGCAAGTTTTGAAATGATTGTTCAAGGTAGTGGTCCCATTTTTCTTAGAATCAACAGAATATTGTTTGCTACAATAGTTATACTTTCCATAAACGGTACTGGCATTCTTTTGAAGTGAGACACACCTGTGAGGGAGCTCTAGTGATAGCCCTTTTAGCCTTACCAGCTGTCATTTCTTGAGTTTCAGGAAAATGGGCAATATTAACCGCAGTTGGGTCTACAATCTTTTGTGGGACATTTGTGGTTGGAGGTGCATGATTAGAATGAGGCAGTTCACTATCACCAGAAACCTACATAAAGTTTAAGACAAACTTTCATCAATCCACTAAAAAAATTTAAAAGTACAATTAAAAAGACAAGCTAAAAATGTAGTTCAGAAAAAAAAAAGATTATATACATACCAGAATTGAAGGGATGCATGGGTTAATTGATCAACATCCATAGTTGCAGCTGACGAAAACATTAATAATTGGTAAATCAGTAAATACATCTCAAAAGGGTCAAACCTTCAAATAAACAAAGCACAAAATAAAAGATTTAATTTATTTTAAAGCATGAGTCTAAATTAGACTTGATACACACAATATAAACACAGTGCAATTGAACTCAAGTAACAAATGTCTACCAAATAATTAAACAAAGCAACCTATAAGTACAATAGTAATAGATAACAATTAAAAAATACAAAATCAAACAAAAAAAAATCAAAATCAAACTAAACCCCATTAATAAGAGTACTTCAATGAATGAAATTCAATCAAAAATTAAAATCAAACTAAACCTTGATAGATACAATTTTGTATCCAATTTGTCCTCAATTATCTATATTGTTAATACTCGTTTGGTACTTGTTGTGTGATTTTATGTGTTTGTAGGTCTTTTTGGGAAATAAGTATTGGTAGAAAATCGGCTCAAAAAGTGATAAAAGCACCCTCCCCCCCGAGAAAAATTACTAAAGGCACCCGGAAAATTGATAAAGGCACCCCATGACAACTGCTAAAGGGACCCCATCTTTGGATAGGGGGAAACCCCATTTCAAATTAAAATTAACAAAAATGGCGGGAGATTTTCTCTCAGCGTAAAGAAAGTGTTGTGATTTGGAAATCCGATTTGTTGGGGTTTTTAAGAGTTTCAAAGCTATCCAACTTGAAGCAGTATCTAATAGGGATCAGTACACGTCGAATATAGGAGTTCCTTGCCATAAAACAAGCTGGAAAAATCAAGTTATGATCGGAAAAGGGTTTACTCCCTGTTTTGGATTTATATGAATTCGAGTTTGTTTTGAAAAGAGTTTTGGGTCCCTATCGATTAAAGAGAGGTTGTTAGGTCTTACTGAACCTACATATAGCAAAGAGAACAACAAAAATCGGGGGTGGGGAGGCTCGGGAACAATTCTGGCTGCTGCAGCTGAAGAACATGAAGAACAAAAGATAAAGTGACAGTTTCTTCAACCACTCTGTCACGGTCCTTCATCCAACTGCAACATTTATCTTCAGTCTATAACGTTTATAACCTAGAAGAAGCAATTGACCATTTTCAGAACTCTGGCGATCTGGAATCTAAGGAAATTGTGAGTAGTCTATCTAGAGACACTGAAAACTCTGAGTTTGGGGGTGATTATCATTCTCCATGTGCTTTACCTTTGACTCTTAGAAAGGTTCCTCACTTGGTACTTGACATACACATCTCTACCATTTTACAAGATCATCTTTAACCTAGATTTCCTGAGCCTGGTGATGTCTAGAAAAAAGTACAATTGTTAGAAACCCATCCTCTCACCAAAACATTTTCTTCCATATGTGGGAATGTATGAATTTCAAATGTGTCAGTTATTGAGTTTTAAGACTAAACCTAATTATTTTAGGAAATTAGAATCAACATATTTTCTCAATAATGACTACCACTTTCATTGTAGTCAATTGTGTGAGTCAAATCTGATTAACTTTGAGGATCCATAATTATTCAGGTTATTATTATGTGCTTCAAATCTGTTAGTTGAGTTTCTCCATACTTTACAACCTGATCCTCTGGATTCTGACAATGAGGAAATCCATCCCAAAGAGATTTATCTAGACCCTTTTATAGAGCTTGAACCATAACACTAGATGTAGTTTTCTTAAACAAGACACTAGATAAGGATAAGGCTATGCTCTGTTTGTACACTTTCGAGGACTTTTGAAGTTTCCTTTTATTTGGGATAGCATTACCTTATTTTGATGACCCATAGTTATTCCGACTATTGCTATATGATTCTATGAGGTGACTAGTCCTTTCTTAGTCTGGCTAAAGAATTTATCTTAGCACTTATTGGGAGGTAAACCATGCTATTGCGACACGGTAATATCCTTCCTTAACTATTTTCTTCAAGTGGTAACAGTTTCTCCTTGTTCATGTTTTTAATCATTTATCTTTAGAACATTAAGGACAATGTTAGATTTAAGTTTGGGGGTATGGGAGAAACTTTTAGTTGCAATATGAAACTCCAGAATTTAGAGACTTGTGAATAATTCAGGATGACACTAACCATTCTAGGTAGATGGAAACGAAATTCTTGTCTATAGGAGTTGGTGCGCCAGCTAAGTGGTCTATTCATAAAAGGATAAAGCTCAGGTTTGGAAATAACATGATAGTTTCACCATATCTCAGAATCGTCACCATGTCACGTTCTGTTTTTATTTTTGCAATTTTATGTGTTTCTCTAAGTGATTTGGTGGGTCACTAGTATCGCCTTGTTGTCACTACTAGGATGAAGTATAGTAACTGAGATCAATCCCCATTTTCGTATTTTATTTTTGTTCAGACCAATAATTTTTGGAAAAAAAAAGAAAAAAAATGACACTTGGAGAGCAATATGTGTGTGTTCTCTCGGTCTCCGTCGCCTAAGCAAGCGTGGAACGCAGGATCCATGGGAACTATCGTGTAATCTTCTGAAAAGGAGCATACGCTTAGATTCAAAAGATCTAATCATGTTATCAACAAAATAAATAAAATAATAATTTGTATATATTGAATAAATCGACCACTAGGACCCTTGTATATACCAGATGAGTTGATACTAGAATTAGGATTCAGATCAGTGGGTGTGTATCTCAATCCATTAGTTTTCATCCTGCCACGATGTTCATATAGATATTCTTGGAAACACCGTTCACCTTAGTCAACATGTGAACACTTCTATCTCCATATCCATCTTCTTAGTCTATTCATGTGATTGTGGTTCGTTAGATTCCGAGTATCGTGTCCCACTGTTCGACTATCTGAGCAGGGTATTGTTTTCTTATATATGAATTTTAGTACGCTTGAGTGCAAACTAGTGTACAACAATTGGACTCATATAGGGTAATGATTCTCATAGCCGAAGAATTTAGTTGCAAACTAAATAGCTTGTTTAGTGTTTACCCTCAATCGTTCACATGTAGCTAGGGTTTTGAGTAAAAGGTTTTGTGGGTATATCTCTTGTGAACCCTCAGGAGACTAAAACTCGTCTGATAAGGACACCTATGGGTTTAAAGGCTTGTTGCACACGCTAAGTGCAATCGCGATGCCTGCGAAATTGAGTTAGGATTGTTAATTTATTTTTAGATTAGATTTGCTCGAGGACTAGCAAATAATAAGCTTGGGGGTATTTGATAGACACATTTTTGTGTTTGATTTGTCCTCAATTATCTATATTGTTAATGCTCGTTTGGTACTTATTGTATGATTTTATGTGTTTGTATGTCTTTTTGGGAAATAAGTATTGGTGGGAAAATCGGCTCAAGAGTGATAAAAGCACCCGAGAAAAATTACTAAAGGCACCCAGAAAAAATTGAAGGCACCCCATTACAACTGCTAAAAGGACCCATCTTTAGATAGGGGGCAACCCCATTTCAAATTCAAAATAACAAAAATGGCGGGAGATTTTCTCTCACGCGTAAAGAAAGTGATGTGATTTGGAAATCCTATTTTTTGGGTTTTTAAGAGTTTCAAAGCTATCCAACTTAAAACAATATCTAATAGGGATCAATACACGTCGAATATAAGAGTTTCTTGCCGTAAAACAAGCTGGAAAAGTCAAAATATGATCGGAAAGGGTTTACTCCCTGTTTTGGATTTATATGAATTCGAGTTTGTTTTGAAAAGAGTTTTGGGTCCTTATCGATTAAAGGGAGGTTGTTAGGTCTTACTAAACCTACATATAGCAAAGATAACAACAAAAATCGGGGGTGGGGAGGCTCGGGAACAATTCTGGCTGCTGCTGCTGAAGAACACGAAGAACAGAAGATAAAGCGACGGTTTATTCAACCACTCTGTCACGGTTCCTTCATCCAACTGCAACGTTTATATTGAACTTGAACTGTAACAATTAATCTGTAACACCTATATAGTGTTGCAGATTCCATGTTTTATTAATTTTAGCTTTTTTTTCTTCTTCTCAAGCACTTTTGAGCGATGTACCAATCTTTTGAGAGTGTTTTGAGCATGATGAGCTAAACCCCATCACTGGGACGATGGAGGAAGTCATATTTCATGAATGAATAATAACTATTTTGATTCTTTATGACTTTAGAATTGGTTTTAAATTGATTTATGATTTTTTATAATTAGTTGTGATTTTGTTTGATGGTGTATGCTGGGGCTTAAAAGCTTTTGATACGCCATGCTTACGAGTTACAGTTAATGTTTTAGAAATCTACCTTTGGCAAAGAAATAGAGTCAATAAAAGAGCTATAATTGTTAAAGAATCATTGTAGGAATCGTTCAGAAGTGATTTTTAGTGGGATCCTGAGTCCCAGTTCTTCCCAATATTGTTACAATCATTTACTGTTTTCTAGTTTAAATTAGTTTTAAATCTAAAAACAATATTCATAAGTCCGAGTGAATGAACACCTATTTTACCACTATTCTAAAACATACCAAGTTTTTGGCGCCGCTGCCGGGGACTTATTTTTAGGTTTATTTTTTAAGGATTAGTTAGTTTAATTAGATTTTTATTTTTATTTGTTCTATTTTACGTTTTCTTTTCGTATTTATCTTTGTGTTACAGGTTTTGGATCAAAAAGAAATTGGAATCAAAGAAATATTTGGGTATAAATAATGATTAAAGACTTGGAGCTAGGGACAAACGAAAAGAACAGAAAAGAAGACAAATTTTTTTAGTTGATTTTAATTTTATTTAATTTTTAGAGTTTTATTCATTTTTCTTTTTAGAGAATTGTATTAGGAAATCTATTATTATTTTTGTAATTTTTCTTTTATTTTTTCGGACTTTTTCTTTGGACTTTTGGACTTTCAGACTTTATTATTTTTAAACCCTATGGAAGGGTAATTAAATATAAATTGCACAGGGAAGGACGACAATTATGATATTATCTCTGCCCCTCGGGTTCGTACACTGACATAGGATTTGGTGGCCTAAGTCGACGTCAACAGTTCAACGCCCGTCTGGTACGGGAGGTAAGACTTTAACCACCCATGAGTCCCCTGTCAATGGGTTTTCTGTCTTCCTTCGTAATGCATATATGTTGAGGACTTGGATACGGAATTTACTTTTCTAGGACAGAAACTGGCCATATAAGATAAGGGTTCGGATTTCATCACTGTATCCTTTCTTCCCAACTTAGGAACATGTTACCTACGCGAACCTAAGCCTAAAATTTGACTAGAAAAAGACCTATAGGGTAACGATCTTAGTGGAAAATCATGCGAAAGATTGTATTGGTTACTTTGTTAGCTCAACTCAAGAATCAGGAAGATTAATTAAGTTGGTCCGTGCCACCTTGTAACCCGAGGAAATGTTTGCCAAAGAGGTAGGGTTATTCAAGTTCCATAGAGCTTATCCTGCTTCTCTCGATCAACTTAACTTAATTTGGATCGTTCAAGCGAAGTTTGCTAAAAACTGTAACTAGTTGCTTTTTGGGAGACTAGAAGCTGTCTAGAAACAATCTAAGTGGAGCCATCATGCTTTTTGTTTGCTAGATTCAGTAGGTTTGATTTGGTTGAGTCAGCCTTGTTTGTATTTTTTTAAGACCTCTTCCAGTTAATATTTATTTTTATTTTTATAAATATATTAGGAAATTTTTGTCAGAAAATGTCAAACTGGTATTATGAGGACCAATACAATGAGTATCCGACTGAATTTCAAAATAGGCATTATCCGTATTATCACCATAATATGGATAGTAGTTGGGACCACCATAAACCTTTTGGAGGTTATTGCTAATACCAAGGTGATCCCAATCACTATTCGTACACACACCCGTCATATGAACATGAAAATGAGCAAAATTCGAGTTCTTTGTCTTGGAAGGATGCCCTAAAGCAGATGCGATCTAGTACTCCCTATGATGACCCTACTCCTTATATAGAAGATTCCCTCAACCAGTTGCAATCTATGACTCCTTATGATCTGTTTGTTTCTCTAGAGGAATCCCTCAAGCAGTTAACTGAGAATACAAATAGGTTTGTATTATGTGTGAAGGGAACAAATAGTAGTCCAACTCTTTCTCTAGAAGAATCCCTCAAGCAGTTAACCGAGAATATAAATATGTTTAAATTAAGTCTGAAGGAGAGTCTTGTAACTTATAGTATTGCTCAAAATGATCTTAATTGCCAATATAGTGCTACCCTTGATAATTATTCACCTAGTCAAGAGGATGAGGATAGAATTGGTAACACTACTTGTTTAGACGAGGTTCAAACATCTTCATCTTACTATGATGAGGAGGAGGATAGTATTGATGAAGAACTTGAAATATAGGGGCAGAGTGATCAGGAAATTGTCAATCCAATTGTGCTACATGATGATAGTGTTATTTCTGGTTCAAATCCAAATAATTTTAATGATTATTCACCTATTCAAAAGGAAGAGGATTTTGACTAGAGATATCACTGTTTTAGACGATGTAGTATTTCCTTGTTTTGAAGTCGATGATGGTTTAGAGGAACGAGTTTATCCTGAGAATACTATTTTAGAGTCCAGTAATTTAGAAATAGAGATTTTATAAATGAGTGAGGATGCACCAACTAATTATAACCTAGAAGAAACAATTGACCATTTTCAGGACTCTGACGATCTAGAATCTAGGGAAATTATGAGTAGTCTATCTAGAGACACTGAAAAATCTGAGTTTGGGGGTGATTATCATTCTCCATGTGCTTTACCTTTGACTCTTATAAATGTCCCTCACTTGGGACTTGACATACGCGTCTCTACCATTTTACAAGATCATCTTCAAACCAGATTTCTTGAGCCAGGTGATGTCCAGAAAAAGTTCAGTTGTTAGAAACCCATCCTCTCACCAAAGCATTTTCTTCCATATATGTGAATGTATGAATTTCAAATGTGTCAGTTATTAAGTTTTGAGACTAAGCCTAATTATTTTAGGAAATTAGAATCGATATATTTTCTCAAAAATGACTACCACTTTCATTGTAGTCAACTGTGTGAGTCAAATCTGATTGACTTTGAGGATCCATAATTGTTCAGGTTATTATTATGTGCTTCATATTTATTAATTTAGTTTCTCTAGACTTTATAACCTGATCCTCTGTATTCTGACAATGAGGAAATCCAACCCAAAGAGATTTTAAATTTGAGTGAGGATGCACCACCTGATTATAACCTAGAAGAAGCAATTGACCATTTTCAGAACTCTGGCGATCTGGAATCTAGGGAATTTGTGAGTAGTCTATCTAGAGACACTGAAAACTCTGAGTTTGGGGGTTATTATCATTCTCCCTGTGCTTTACATTTGACTCTTAGAAAGGTCCCTCACTTGGTACTTGACATACGCGTCTCTACCATTTTACAAGATCATCTTCAACCTAGATTTCCTGAGCCTGGTGATGTCTAGAAAAAAGTGCAGTTGTTAGAAACCCATCCTCTCACCAAAACATTTTCTTCCATATGTGGGAACGTATGAATTTCAAATTTTTCATTTATTCAGTTTTGAGACTAAACCTAATTATTTTAGGAAATTAGAATCAACACATTTTCTCAAGAATGACTACCACTTTCATTGTAGTCAACTGTGTGAGTCAAATCTGATTGACTTTGAGGATCCATTATTATTCAGGTTATTATTATGTGCTTCAAATCTATTAGTTGAGTTTCTCCAGACTTTACAACTTGATCATCTGGATTCTGACGATGGGGAAATCCAGCCCAGAGAGATTTATCTAACCATTTTATATAGCCTGAACCTGAACCACAACTAGATGTAGTTTTCTTAAACAAGACACTAGATAAGGATAAGATTATGCTATGTTTGTACACTTTCTGGGACTGTTGCAGTTTCCTGTTAGGGCTAATTGATGTTTGGTACTCAGGTTCTGACCAGGTTTAGTATTTGGTCTAACATTTGTCCAATGTTAGGGCTTGGTACCTGGACTGGACGTTGCCCCGAGTTGACTAAGTTAAGTTTAAACTTTTGTTTAATAACTATTAAAAAATAGGCGAATTGATGTTTGATACTCAAGTTTTGACCAGGTAATATATTTAAAACTGTGTACTTTCTTTACGAATTCATCCATAAGTGAATTGTTGGATTCTGGTGATGGATGTATGTAATCGGTGGTAGCTGAACCGGTGGAGATGCAAACTACGGGGGTGGATGTGAATGGTGGAGGTAGTGGTTGCAACAGGCTATAAGAAAAGATAGATCGGTGAAGAGAAGATGAAGATAGATCTATAGTCGTAGGTTTAATGGTTATATCATAACCGTTAGATGTTATCCCACATCAGGGATATATTTGTAATCTCATTTAATTTAATTTATAAAATCAATTAAAATCTAGTCAATATTAGTCAACCGTCAGTCCAGGTACCAAGCCCTAATATTGGACAAATGTTAGAACAAATACTAAACCTGGTCAAAACCTGAGTACCAAACATGAATTAGCCTATTTTTCTAATAGTTATTAAACAGAAGTTTAAACTTAACTTAGTCAACTGGGGTCAACGTCCAGTCCAGGTACCAAGCCCTAACGTTGGACAAATGGTAGAAAAAATACTAAACCTGACCAAAACCTGAATACCAAACATCAATTATCCGTTACTTTTATTTGGGATAACATTATTTTATTTAGATAACCCACAGTTATTCCGACTATTGCTATATTATTCTATAAGGTGATTAGTCATTTCTTAGTCTGGCTAAAGATTTTAAACTTAGCACTTCTTGGGAGGTAACCCATGCTCTTGTGACACGGTAATATCCTTCCTTAACTCATTTCTTCAAGTGATAACAGTTTCTCTTTGTTCGTGTTTTTAATCATTTATCTTTAGAACATTAAGGACAATGTTAGATTTAAGTTTGGGGGTATGGGAGAAACTTTTAGTTGCAATATGAAACTTCAGAATTTAGAGACTTGTGAACAATTCAGGATAACACTAACCATTCTAGGTAGATGGAAACGAAATTCTTGTCTATAGGAGTTGGTGTGCCAGCTAAATGGTTCATTCATAAAAGGACAAAGCTCGGGTGTTAGAAATAGCATGATAGTTGTCACCATATCTCAGAGCCGTCACCATGTCACGTTCTGTTTTTATTTTTGCAATTTTATGTGTTTCTCTAAGTGATTCGGTGGGTCACTAGTATCGCCTTGTTGTCACCGCTAGGATAAAGTATAGTAACTGAGATCAAGCCCCATTTTCGTATTTTATTTTTGTTCAGACCAATTATTTTTTGAAAAAAAAAAGAAAAAAATTGACACTTGGATAGCAATATGTGTGTGTTCTCCCGGTCTCCGTCTCCTAAGCAAGCGTGGAACGCAGGATCCATGGGAACTATCATGTAATCTTCTGAAAAGGAGCATGCGCTTAGATTCAAAAGATCTAATCATGTTATCAACAAAAAATTAAAATAAAAAATAATAATTATAATTTGTATATATTCAATAAATCTACCGTTGGGACCCTTGTATATACCAGCTGAGTTAATACTAGAATTTGGATTCATATCAATGGGTGTGTATCTCAATCCATTAGGTTTCATCTTGGCACGATGTTCATATAGATATTCTTGGAAACACCGTTCACCTTAGTCAACATGTGAACACTTATATCTCCATATCCATCTTCTTAGTCTATTCATGTGATTGTGGTTTTTTAGATTCCGGGTATCGTGGCCCACTGTACGACTATCTTAGCAGAGCTTTGTTTTCTTTATATAATTTTTAGTACGCTTGAATGCAAACTCGTGTACAACAATTGGACTCATATAGGGTAATGATTCTAATAGCCGAAGAATTTAGTATGCAAACTAAATAGCTTGTTTAGTGTTTACCCTCAATCGTTCACAGGTAGCTAGGGTTTGGAGTAAAATTTTTTGTGGGTATATCTCTTGTAAACCCTCAAGAGACTAAAACTCGTCTGTTAGGGACACATATGGGTTTAAAGGCTTGTTGCACACGCTAAGTGCAATCGCGATGCCTGCGAAAGTGAGTTAGGATTGTTATTTTATTTTTAGATTAGATTTTCTCGAGGACTAGCAAATAATAAGTTTGGGGGTATTTGTTAGACATATTTTTGTGTCTTATTTGTCCTCATATAAATGATAAAGGCACCCCATGACAACTGCTAAAGGGATCCCATCTTTGGATAAAGGGCAACCCAATTTCAAATTCAAAATAACGAAAATGGCGGGATATTTTCTCTCACGCGTAAAGAAAGTGTTGTGATTTGGAAATCCGATTTTTTGGGTTTTTAAGAGTTTCAAAGCTTACCAAATTGAATAAGTATCTATAGGGATCAATACACGTTGAATATAAGAGTTTCTTGCCGTAAAACAAGCTGGAAAAGTCAAGTTATGATCGGAAAAGGGTTTACTCCCTGTTTTGGATTTATACGAATTCGAGTTTATTTTGGAAAGAGTTTTGGGTCTCTATCGATTAAAGAGAGGTTGTTAGGTCTTACTAAACCTATATATAGCAAAGAGAACAACAAAAATCGGGGGTGGGGAGGCTCGGGAAAAATTCTGGATGTTGTCGCTGAAGAACATGAAGAACAAAAGATAAAGCGACGATTTTTTTAACCACTCTTTCACGGTTCCTTCATCCAACTGCAACGTTTATTTTCAGTCTACAATGTTTATCTTGAACTTGAACTGTAACAGTTAATCTCTATTGCATATACAACGTTGCAGATTCCCTGTTTTATTATTTTTAGTTTATTTTCTTCTTCTCAAGCACTTTTGAGCCATGTACCAATATTTTGAGAATGTTTTGAGCATGATGAGCTAAACCCCATCACTGGGATAATGCAGGAAACCATATTTCATGAATGAATGGTAACTATTTTTGATTCTTTATGACTTTTGCATTGGTTTTAAATTGATTTATGATTTTTTCTAATTAGTTGTGATTTTGTTTGATGGTGTATGTTAGGACTTAAGAGCTTTTGATGCGCCTTGCTTATAATTTACAGATAATGTTTTAGAAATTTACCTTTGGCAAAGAAATAGAGTCAATAAAAGAGTTATAATTGTTAAGAATCATTATAGGAATCGTTCAGAAGTGATTCTTGGTGGAATTCCGAGTTTCAGTTCTTCAATATTGTTACAATCATTTACTGTTTTCTAGGTTAAATTAGTTTTAAATCTAAAAACACTCTTCACAAGTCCGAGTGAATGAACACTTATTTTACCAATATTCTAAAACATATCAAACCTCATTAATAAGAGTAGCTCAATTAATAAAAACCAAACTAAACCCCATTAATAATAGTACCTCAATTATTGAAAATAAATCAAGAAATCGAAATCAAACTAAACCCCATTAATAGATGTACCTCAATTAATAAAAATCAATCAGCAAATTTTTTTTACTTGTAGAATCCAATTGATTATTTACGAAAATCAGCAATGCTTAGAAATGATGGTGGTGATGTAGGAGTAGGATTGTAGTTATTAAAGTATATGGAAGAAGGTTGAAGATGAGATGATAATGGATTCGCGTCTTCTGCAGTTCTGTTGGAGAAAAGAAAAATGAAAGAAAAATGTAGAAGATAGGGGGTTCGACTATCTAGGTAAAGTATTTATATGTAGGGTATTAGGGTTTTGTTAGCCATTGATCTATTTGATTGGTCGTTTCTGGATGAGGTCGTTTGGTATATGTATACAACCGACTAGAATCAAAAACAGGTCGGGTTTAGAAAACAGTTACCATGCAGGGTCGTTAGTTATTTCGGGTTCGGGTTGGTTTGCTGATTTTTATGTCGGTTTGGGAGGGTCCATGTGCACCCCTAGTCCAAATTATAGAGGGAAGAGACCGTATAATCCTAATTTTAGAGGTGGTTATACTTCAAGCATTCAGAGACCTGGCAATGTTGCTTACTCTACACCTCCTCCGTTATCCTTAAAAGGTGATAAACCTCCATAAAAAAAAATTAATAGATTTAGGCATCTTGCATCTGAGTGCACAAACAGATTAAACTTTGCTTATGAAGGAAGGATCCTCCATTGAACCTCTATGTTATACTTGTTGCATGTAGTATTTTGGGGAGAATCCTTGGTATGACAATAGTGGAGAAAATCAGCATATCTCTTTTGAAGCTTATCCAGATGATGATTATACTTCTTATGATGGATATGAATACATCCAAATTGCAAAGTGTGAAAGTATGCCTATTTTTTTATTGGTAATTTTATTATTTATTTTCCTACCAAGCATTTTACATTTCGGAACATAATTCATAACCTAGGTACATTTACAAAGTTACTCTCAGTTTATAAATTTTACCTCAGAAAATCAATGCATTATAACTTTCTCTTTTGTTGGTTATATTGTACAGGATATTCAAACTGGGAAGATTTTACTGCAGGGACCTCATCATAATTGACTATATCCTTTTAACTTCAACACCAACACTCATGCTCTTCACACCACAACTATAACCCCAGTTGTTTGGCATCAAAATTTCACTAAAGATTTTACTAAAGATTTTTGGTCTCGTATGGTTTGATCTTAGGACCTAAGGGTTCTATGGATGCTCACTCATTTCCTTGAGTGAATGAAACTCTTTAGTTTAGTCCCACATTGAGTTTTCTAGAGAAGGATGTCCACTATATAATTATTCTCATATGGATAGTTAGACAAACGTGGGTGGAATGGGTGGGTAAACAATACATGGCACAACTCATGCCATATGTGTGAATATACCATGCACCAAGTCATATGTCTACTCGAAATTATTTTTGCAAGTTTTTCTTTAGGAAACTAATTCCAAAAATATTTTCTTTAAGAGTTTTATTTATGGGAAAATTCATTTTTCGTTTTTAATTGTTTTACAAGAAACAAAACCTTGTTTTATAAGAAAACATAAACCTAACTTGATTTGTAAGTAACTTTCTCCTGTAAATACAACTCGAAAATTTGTTTTCAAATCATCCCAGAAGCGGCTAATATCTTTTCTTCTTTTCACCATCTTCTCGCTTTGTTTTGCGCTTTTGAGTGTTTATTTCCCTTCCTTCCTTGTTGCTAGTTTCAAGAGTGGGTAGTTTGTATTGTGGTAATACAAGCTATATCGGGTAGTCTTATTCTGGACACATCTATGCACATTGGGGTTTAGCATTACTCTTCTCGAGTATACCCGCGAACTAATGTATTAAGGACAACTTATTGAACCTGTGATTCTTCCCTCGTAGTTGTCCGTGGTAGAGTTGTTTTCAATTTAATTTTTTATATATTATTTTGATACATCTAACGTTGATGTTCATTGTTGAAGATTCCAACAATCTTAACACATTATCTTTTATCTCGTAACAATGGGAAAGAACGATGTTGAAAAACCATAGAAGTTCGACGGAAAGGATTTCAAGAGATGGCAATCCAAGATGTTGTTTTTTCTGAGTTTTCATGATTTAGACGCAGTATTGGTTCCTTTTGATGATTTGATGAATACTAAAGATGATAAAATGTTTTACAAAAGGCAGAACTATCTGGTTAAAAATCATATTATGAACTGTTTGGAAGATGCGATGTATGATTTTTATAATGTCAAAGAAAATTTCAGTGCTTATGATTTGTGGACTGCGTTAGAAGCAAAGTACCATGCAGAGACTGCTGGTAGCAAGAAATTTCTGGTAGCAAAGTTTATGGATTCAAGATGACGAATGATAAGCATGTTGTTGATCAATTCCTTGAACTTCAACAAATTATCAACGAGATTCTTGCTACATGTATGGTCATTGATGAGACTTTTCATGTATCTGTGGTAATTGAGAAGTTACCATCTTCTTGGTAAGGGTACAAAAGAAAATTGAGGCATGAAACTGGTGAAGTCAGCATGGTTGAATTAGGAAACAAGATTCAAGTTGAAGAAATGTTATGCACCAAAGACAAGAATGTTTCGTCTGCAAGAGATATGACAAATAAGGCTCATATGACTGAACACAAATCTGGAAAATGTGATAACAAAAAACGCAACCCTAAGCATGGTACTCATAACAAAGGTACGTTTCGTAAACCTGAATCTGGCATTACTAAGATTAAGGGTGCTTGTTATGTCTGTGGAAATCGTGGCCATATGGCAGTTCATTGTAGACAACGAAAGGACCTTAATAAGAAGAATAGTGCTAACTTGGTTGCTGAGAATAATAATGAGTTTTTTGCTATGGTGTCTGAAGTTAATCTGGTGACCAATGTGAAGGACTGGTGGGTAGACTCTGGAGCTACCAAGCATGTGTGTGGAAGCCGAGACTTGTTCACCTCCTATCATAAGGTAGGGGAAGGCGAGAAACTCTATATGGGTAACTCATCTGCAGCAGAGGTTGCAGGAAAGGGGAAGGCCGGGCTAAAGCTCACATCTGGCAAGAATCTCATATTAAATGAAGTTCTTCATGTTCCAAACATCTGCAAGAATCTTGTTTCTTGTTCTATTTTAGATGATAAGGGTTTTAAGGTTGTAACTGAGTCTGGAAAAGTTGTAGTAACTAAGGGGAAAGATTTTATGGGTAAGGGTTACAAGACTGAGGGTCTATATAAGCTTAATGTAAAATCTGATGAAATAAATATGAATGATTCTTCTGCTTATATGTGTGTGTCTTTGAATGTTTGGCATGGTATACTTGGTCATGTAAACTATAAATCAATGCATAAATTGGCGAGCGTAGGCTGCATACC
The DNA here is from genome assembly GCA_023531435.1 of Papaver californicum. Taxonomy (NCBI): domain Eukaryota; kingdom Viridiplantae; phylum Streptophyta; class Magnoliopsida; order Ranunculales; family Papaveraceae; genus Papaver; species Papaver californicum. The sequence goes on from JAJJMC010008838.1 coordinate 516,530, forward strand.
CAAATTCACGATTGATAGAGGTCATAAGTGTGAGATTTGCGTAGAATCTAAGCATGTTAAGAAGTCATTCAGTAAGAATGTCCATAGAAACTCTAAACCATTAGAATTAATCCATTCAGGCCTAGTTGATATGAAGTCAGTTCAAACTAGAGGTGGTAAGAAGTGGTTCGTCACTTTCATAGATGATTGTACTAAATACTGTCATGTATACTTGCTTAAGGGTAAGGACAATTCCTTAGAAGCCTTTAAGATGTATAAACTTGAAGTTGAAAACCAATTATATGCTACCATTAAAACTGTTAGGTATGATCGTGGTGGTGAGTATGAAATTCTTGTAGGAGATTTTTACGAAGAACATGGCATAATACATGAGACGACAACACCTTATTCACCTCAATCAAATGGTGTATCTGAACGTAAGAACCTTACCCTTAAGGAAATGATGAATGTCATGTTAATTAGTTCAGGATTACATGCAAACTTGGGGTGGGGGGGCATCCTCTCAGCTTGCTATATCCTGAATAGAGTATCCTTTATAGGATCAGATAAAACTCCATACAAGTTATGGAAAGGTATACAACCATTTTATGCTTACTTGAAAGTGTGGGGGTGCTTGGAAAAGGTGGACATCTCTCCTCCTAAGACAACTAAGATAGGACCCAAAATTATTGATTGTGTTTTCATAGGGTAACCTGAGCATACTAATACTTATAGGTTTATTGTTGTGAGTTCTGAAATTTCTGACATTGGTTTGCATACCATTATGGAGTCTAGGGATGCAGAGTTCTTTGAGAATGTTTTTCCTATGAAACTTGGTTCTCGAAAGATATGTTTAGACGAACCCCTAGATGTTCCTTCAACTAGTCAGTCATTCCCTTTAGAGGAAGATGAACCAGAATTAGAAACTAGACGAGGTAAAAGGGTTATAACTGAGAAAACCTATCCTGGTTGCATTACATACCTAGCCGAGTCTGAGCCACAGACTTATAGAGAAGCCATGACTTTTTTTGAAGCTCCATGGTGGAAAGAAGCCTCTATTAGTGAGATGGATTCCATCCATCATAACGGTACTTGAAAGATTGTATATTTAACTCCAGGGTGTAAGGCCATAGGTTGTAAATGGATCTTCAAGAGAAAATATAATATAGATGGAACTGTTGATAAATATAAGGCTAGGTTGGTAGCTAAAGGATACAAACAGAAAGAAGGTATAGATTTCTTTGATACTTCTTCACCTGTGACTAGAATTACTTCCATTAGGATGTTAATTTCTATAGCTTCTGTCCATAACCTTGAGATACATCAAATGGATGTAAAAACAGTGTTTCTAAATGGTGAATTAGATGAGGAAATATACATGGAATAACCCGAGGGCTTTGTAATGAAAGGTTGTGAAAAGAAAGTGTGTAAACCGATTAAATCTTTGTATGGTTTGAAACAACCACCTAAACAATGGCATGGAAAATTTGATCATGTGATGATTTCTAGTGGTTTTAGGATTAATGAGTCTGACAAGTGTGTTTACACTAAACTTGTTAAGGATGCATGTGTAATTGTATTCTTGTATGTTGATGATATGATTATACTAGGTACAAACATGGATGTTATTAATTCCACTAAGAAATTGTTGAATGAGAACTTTGACATGAAATACTTAGGCCTCGTTGATATAATATTAGGGATGAAGATTATAAGAAGTTTTAATGGTTGTAGTCTGAGTCAATCTCATTCTGTTGAATCTGTATTTAAGAAATATAATCAGTTTAACTGTAGACCTGCTTGTACTCGTATGATTCTTCTTGTAATCACAAGAAGAATAAGGGTGAAGGAGTTAACCAACTTGAATACTCAAGAGTCATAGGAAGTCTGATGTATTTGATAAATCGTATTAGACCAGATTGCTTATGTAGTGAGTAGGTTAAGCAACTTGAATACTCAAGATTCATTCATGTGGGGGATTGTTGGAGAAAATGAGTTTTTAACTAAATGTTTTTGGTCTTGGTGTGGTTTGATCTTAGGACCTAAGGGTTCTATGGATGCTCACTCATTTCCTTGAGTGAATGAAACTCTTTAGTTTAGTCCCACATTGGGTTTTCTAGAGAAGGATGTCCACTATATAATTATTCTCATATGGATA
>JAJJMC010008838.1:522198-561894 GCA_023531435.1 Papaver californicum
AATCCCATACGGTGTGTGGACTTCTCCTTTCTAGGAAACGTAGAGTCTAAAGACTGTATCTTTCTAGGAAGCAAAGACACTACCTGTCCGCTTCTTAAGGAATTCGGATTGTTATCCTTAACCATGTTACAGTACTATCCACACAACAATGATTCAAAATGCCATTGCACGACAATTTTGAACTCAAACTGCACAAATAGGATCTCCGAAAGGATTCCCAAGCAAAATGTAAGGGGGACTGGCAATCCCTAACAGGAATCTTTAAGTAATAAAATTTATTCGATTTCAAGAAATTGTTCAAAGGAACAGCCTTGTTTTGAGAGATTTCTCTGACATGTGAGGAAGACAATGATTTTGTTAGATCCATGGCCGGTTTTTAAGAGTTGCTATATTTCTAGAACCCTAATTGCTGGAGATTTAATATTCTAACAGTGTATATTAACAATATTAAATCACATTAAAACAATTCCCAAAATAATAACTCCATCAACTAAACGAGTCAGTATCATAGTCTTATAATGACATACCGCATTGGATGGTTCAGATTCAGCTTCATAAGTGAAATCAAATTCGAAAGGATTTGTGGATTTACAATCAGCAGCAGGCGACACCATCGTTGTCCCTGCCTGTTCAATATGAAATAGGTTGTCATTTGATGAAAAATTAAGTACAAACCCTTTAACATCTGAAGCAAGAGAGCAGTACGAACCGTCAAAGGGAACAGTGACGGATTAAGAAAAGATCCATTGCTGACACCATTAGATATTGCACTAGGAACAGGATGTCTATCCGCTGGAGTTTCTCCATAAACTCTGTCTACGCTAGAATCCTGCAAAAAACCTATTTGTAAGAACGAGAGCGAGCAAATTTCATATAGTTCAATGTGAGCAGATACAGCACCTCCAAAGTTTTGGAGTTAAAACTCTGATCAGCATCTAAAGGTGGCTTATAAGCTTCAACTTGTTCTTCGATACTATACGTCATATTATAAGTAGGTTGAGGAACGCTACCGAGAGAATCGTTAAAAGCATTCCATTGCTGCTCATTTAAGTGCAACACTGAATCAGAATCTTTTAAGTAACTAATTACAGCTTGCAAACACCAACAGGGAAAGAACTGCTTTGAATTGCTTTTTCAAACTGCTTACCTCGGTGTTTCCTGCATTAATGGAAGCTTGAACTTCACGACTGCTGTCATGCCACTGATTATCAAGAGATGCGAAAGACCCATGAGTAGTAAAATCATGTACAGATGTCCATTGCATGCTTGAACTAACTGAAGGAAGTACATCAAAGCTCCCAAAGGGTGCTGCTTCACCATGAACAGTACTAGCAGGGGGTATATTTTTTGTGTTAGGAGCGGGTATCTCATGCTGCGGCATGTCGAATGTAGCCCATCCTTCGTTATCTACAAATGAAACAGTGGGCAGTTTTTGCTCCAAAGAGGCAGGAGCTGATTGTTGGCTGGGCATGTCAGCAAACAGATCTACAGACGGGGCTGAGTTCATTGTTGGGGGTTGTAACAAATCTATAGATGGGGCAGAAAAGGTTGCAAACCGCTGTATATCTGATGCAGTTACAGGGTTGAGACTTGAGTTAGAAGATACATGGGATTGTGGTAATGAGGGAACAGAAGGCAATCTTTCCAGCGGAGTTCGAGCAGAGGGTTCAGGTTCAGACACAACATCAAACAGTCCTGAATTAACAGATTGCAAAGACATGGAGTTGCTATCAAATGACCCAAAGCTGCTCATCGATGCAGTTCTCTGCTGAAATGAACACCTCTGTTAATTATTATTACAGGTAAAAGCAAAAATTGACACACACAACACTGGAATTACAAGAAAATTCTACACAGCACATCAACTAGATCCTAAGTATCATTCAAGAATAATAAAGTAGACACTGCATAAAGCAAGCAAATAGTTTTGTCGTACCCACTCGGATTACTAACATTATCATTATCATTATCATTATTAGTATTATTATTTTTATTATTTTATTATTTTTTTATTTTTTTACTCACCTGATTGCGGACCTGTACCGCATTATTATTACTATTATTATTATTACTATTAGTATTACTATTATCATCATCATCATCATCATCATCTCATCAGCGTCATCGTCATCATCGTCATCATAATCATCATCATCATCATCATCACCATCATCATCATCATCATCACCATCATCATCATCATCATCAAGATCCACTGGATTGTTAGGGCCAACAGTCTACATATTTTTAACAAGCACAATCCAAAAATTACAAGAGGGACTCAACCTGTTGATGTGCAACCCCGTGCACGTCTGCCTTGGCATTTCCATCTAAATGTGAGTGTATTGTTTGACGTTGCCCATCTTCAACTAATATATCCCTTACAGGATAGGAAGGGGGGCTGCTAACTCCAAAGCCCTTCTGGTAATTTGGTGATGGAGCACCGGATCTGAAAGGATCACCCCCGCTGGATGCGGAGTAGTCTGAAACTCTGGAAACAGATCCCTCATTGGCAAACCTATCCTTGTACATTGGCTCACCTGGCCGACCTGGACTGTAAACAAAACTAGAAACCTTTCCTTCATAATGACCTCGGTCTGAACCAGGCCTTCGAGTAAATGCACCACCTTGTTTTCCATACTTCCTATCTTCATATTGATATTCATAAGGGGGACTCTGCGAATAGGAATGGTATGAGCTGGCACGTCGTGTTTCATCTTCAAGGTTCCTCAGACTCTGTCAGAATATAACCAACTTATATTAATCTCAGTTCAGCTGCTTTGTCAGTTTTATGAGGCTAGTGGTTCAAAATGGAAAAAATTGTAGCACTCGCAAGAATCATAATTTTCAAAAAACACACCAAATTAACCTTACATCCCTTATCCACCGATATAATAATCGATGTAGACTACCTGTATATCTCTTCGAGGCTTCTCAGAACCGCTCCCTCCAGCATATTTCTTATCCACATACATGTTTTTAATGAACTCTCGAATCTTTACAACATTACTGCATGAATAATAATAGTAATAAGATTCTTATATTTTGCAGCACAAATATATTAACTCCTCGACATAGAAGCAGTTCACTCCCACCTGCTACTGGGCAATCTCTCCCTTTTTAGGTCCCAATCTTTCAGAAAAATTTCTCTCGCACGCTGAAAAGGCAAAGGTCTTGTGAGCACATATAAACAAAGCCTCTAGCAAACGAAGTCTAGTAACAAATTGCAGACAGTGTTTCTACCTGATTACCACCTCTTTGAAGAGAATCAACTTCTTGAGAAGTAAATTTAGACATCGACACAGACTTTACCCTGTGAGTAAATTCACGACTGCCAACACAAAACATGATCGGATCACAAAGAAATTCAATGTTTCAAGAAAATCTATGACTTATTCAATTTAGACATTACCCAACTCCTCGGTAAATATTGTAAAAAAATGATGGGACGGATACTTAAATAATCAATAGCGCAGAACTAGGACATGAAAAAGATACAAGTCTCGCCCTAATACAAACTTCACATCAATTTAGTATTAGATCACATAGACCCATATGGAAGCTAACTTTTGCGATATTCAAAACCAACTACTAATCAGTTCTACCAAGAAGACAACTACAGTAAGAAGAGCTAAAGACGTTAATCTGAAACTCCAATCCCCATAGTCCATTTCTAAAAATGAGACGACAAACTTTATGTTAATAGTTTAGCGCAGTATGTAGTGTTTTCATTTTACTAAAGTTGTATTAGATTGTAAAGTAACAATATACTATGCCTATCATGATCTCAACATACTTGAGTAAATTGTTTGTAGAAATTTAGTTCACAGCTTAGGAATAATTGAATTGAGAAGAAAAAAAAAAAGCTACTCACTGTATTCCACTGCAAGTTATACAGATGAAAGTCCAGAAATTCGGACAAACATACTGAGGACCCTGCATCCAAAATATAAAATCTAAATTTCAAAACGGAAAGAAACTAGGGTTTCAATCAGCAATGACAGACTAATTTAAAAAAAAATCCTGCAAAGAAAAAAAGTGAAGAAAATGTTTACAAGGCTGTTGCAGTTGATGCATCTTCGATTTGGAGGAAGTTTCATAAGACCTCTAATAATCTTTTCATTTCTCTCTTCTTCCTTTTTACTAGTCATTATAATATTAATAATATCTTCAGACTTCAATAAAAATTGAAGATGATTTCAATCTTCAAATCACACACTACTTAATAAATAGATGTGCTTAGTTAGAGCTGGAGATCGAAGACAATAAGTTTTGAGAAAACCAATCAAAAGGATTTAATGAAGATGAAATAACATGAGATTGTCTAATTGGAACTAAAATACAGCTTGATTTGGTTAAAAAAAAAAAAAACCTAACTGAAACAGAAAGGAATTGAATCTCTGTGTCTCTCTATAATGTCGACGAAGAAAATTGAAAAGGTGGGATTGTTTCTTTTACTTTATTCAAATAATGAAAAGGAGTTTATTATTTTTATAAATTATAAATATTGGGGGTGTTTAATGATTGTCTTCTTTTCTTTGTCTAACGGAGAGTGATCACTGGTAACCCGTTACTTGTTGGTGCCAGTGATCCAACATACCTTTTTACCGCATGACTCTCGACTAATGACCTTAGTTCGCGATTCAAAATTCGGTAGACATATGGAACGGTAAATGTATAAGTATTATACGGATTCGTAAGAATTAAATTCGATCAAAAATCCGATCAACGATTTATGATTCGGGAGTAATTTGGAAAGGTATACGGACTTGTCTATTCGTTTTACTGATTTGAGTTTGGTATTGAAAATTCGTCATTTATTAATTAATTATAAAATATGTTTTGGTTGTGGTGTGAGTACTAGGGGTTAACCTGATGCATTTTTTCTTACATGGTAATTCGACATTGTATTTTTCTTCTTGCATGATAATTCGACATTGTTTACGTAAACTATCGATGTATGCTAATCTCGGTCCCTTCAACGCCAGTCACTTTGCGAATAATAATGTTGATATGCAAATAGTATTTTTAGGTCGGAAAAATAATATGTTGTCGAAGCCTCAGCGTTTCTCTTTAGCATGTTATTTATTACTACTCCAACATATAAATTAAAAAAACATTAGCCATATCCCACTGAGCATAATGATACAAATTTTATTCAAAAAGGATACTTCACCCTACAAATAGTTGTGAATTACAATCTACCATCGGTGACGGGTTACTTGAGTCAATTATTTTATATTATCAGTGAATTACTCAAAAACCCATAAACCAAATTTGTTAGGCATACACACAATAATGGTCAATGAACCGCATCCCTTCAAAGCCAAATTGTACATTCACGGTCAATTCCACCACAAACACATATAACTAATGCATTTGATGTAAGCATTGACAAAGGCGTATACCTGGGTTATAATTACTACTTTGAGATAACCGCAGTTGGCATGGAATTTGGATGTCCAAAAATGTACAATTAGTTAGCGACTCACTTCGTACATAACAATCAATCATGATGTTTTTGTTGATCATTTGTGGTCTGAAATTGCTTAATGAGGTCTACCTAGTTCAAGTTCCCTTTTAATTGTGGCTACACTTTGTCATTTTATTTTTGGTTGTTGCCATTGTCCTGGATACAGAGTTATAATAGGAAATCAAGACACGAATACACGAATACTGCATTTCATCTAACAATAACTACTACCAAACGGCCAAGGCGACAACCCAACTTCAGGGCATATATGAATAACCCAACCTAGCTTTATGGAGTGAAGCAAAACCAGTTAAGTTTTTTACTACTTTGAAAAAAAAATATTGTCCTATTGTGAGAGTTTTATGACAATGACGAAGTCAGACTTGTTTAATTGATAAACTTTTGGTTACTGGCAGGCTGAGATACACATGTATGAGCAGAAGAACTAAACTTATAAAAGCAAGGAACACATACTGCTGACATAAAATAAAACTTATTTAAGGGAAAAAAATACACATTACCTCTGCTAAAGTAGCGTATGAGTGGCGTTTTTATATGTAGTGCTACTGAAGCAGTTTGGAACATTAAAGAACATAATTATATTGATATTCATGTTTATACAAACTTAAGTAACCTTGTAATCATAATCATAATCATGTACAATTTTTTTCTTTTTTTGTGTTTCGTTTTATGATGACTTATACGGTGGACTTACATATTTTATATTTTTTTAAATGCTATTCACACTACTACAAAAGCAGAATTGTGCAAAAAGGGAGATGTGAGTAAGTAAGGCATAAAATTGAAATCATTATATAAATACGAACAATCGGGATTGAGATACACCATCACCTATCAACTGTACAACAGAAATCAAAAGACTTTCGAACAATCATTCTTTTTTTCTTCTATTTGAATTCATCAAAAAAAATTCTTCACCAAGTTCTCTAATTTCACAAATTGGAGAACCAACACCATGACCCATGGATCCCACTAATCATGGACTTTCCACTTTTGAGTCTATAAAATAATCATTTGTTTCACAAACAAATAAAAAATCTATAGTGTAACTTAGGTCATGCTTCTGGTTGATATGCTCCTTATCTAGAGTTTGTGTCCTTCCATTAGTGGGCAATAGAGTGTATCTTCTTTTTCTTCTTATTAGGCCTTCACGTTCAGAAGAACAATTAACACAGTTTACATTCAAGTTTATACCATGTAGCTGGGTTTGTAGGTTGAGCATCTCCAATTTCATCTTCTCTACTTGCAAGTTGCGTTGGTGTTTCTTTGATCCAAACTCTTTGATAAATTGGATAACATCTTGTGGAGTGCTTTTTGTGATATGACCATGAAGCTCGACATCCATTTTAGTTTGTTGGTCGAAATCAACAACTTATATCGCATGCATACTTGAATCATATACACAAAAGTAAAACCAAATTTATAACCAAACCTTAAGGCTATGATATCAGATATTTGATCAGAAAACATCGTCAGTGGACTGAACAGGGTGATACAAATCAAACGAAAACCCTCAAATCTAAAAAAAAAAAAAAACACAAAGAAAGATAGTTTAATTCCAATAGCTTACAAAACCCTCAAATCATAATCCAAGGTATCATGATCTCAAAATTGAATTAAAAATAACAGAAATATGGACATAGAAACCTTACATTAACTTTCCATCAAAAAGGTAGTTTTTTCGTTACTTCCATACTGAATTTGATATCCATCTTCTGCGATCAGCATATCAAATAAATCAAAAAAAAATTAGAAAACAACCCAAACCCTAAAAGAAAACAGGGAATCTTCCTATGAATTATTAAGATTCAATGATGAAAAATAGAAATTTAAGATTAATAAAAGACAACAAACAACCATCATGAATTAAATTGAGACATACATCTGGAATGAAATCAATTTTGCATATTATTTTCTGCTAAAAAAAATAAAAAAATAAATTAGATTTGGGGTCTGTAAAAAATCATATCAGTTGAAAGAAAGCAATACACTATTTTTCTCAAAAAGTATAGATGAAAATAATATCCTAGATTGAAATCATAGCAAGAATAAGAAAGAATTGACTACCAAAATGGTTTTGCTCGATCGACACAATATTCACGGACGCAAAAAAATTGTATTTGGAAGTACAAAGGGTTGAGGTGAAATATATGAAACTGATCGCTTGAAATGAAGTAATAGTTGTGAATTCAAAAAATAAAAGAGAAGACCGATGGTAATGTGATTTGGGTGGTTTCGTTCCACAAAGCTAGGTTGGGTTATTGAATAGATTATGCACCGCTTGGAGAAACATGAATTGAACCACATACATTTATCTACCTTATCCATAAACAAATCCTGACCCTATATATCTTATGTACACCCAACAGCAAATCAGGACCACTTTTTACACATCCCTTGGACAGATTCTTGCGTTCTTTTATCCCCCTCAAAATATATCCTGACCATTGTTTATCTTTGTAAAAACAAAATCTCAGCCATCACTTATAACCATATATCTTTCCTCATATGAAATCCCATACACCACTTATAACCCAATCTAGTTTTATTTAAAAAATCTGGACCGCTACTTATCCCAAAACTAAAAACAGATCCTATACTCCTGACCACTCTTTGTTCCCCCTTAACTTCCCAAGATGAAATCCAGACCACTTTTTGTCCCCCCTTAACTTCCCAAGATGAAATCCAGGCCACCACCCATAACTTCGTTCTATTAACAAACAAACTCATTAAATTTCAACATAATGGGGAAAACTTATAGAAATAGGGATAGGGAAAATACTCACAATAAAAGTCAATACCAATTAATATTAGTTTCTGAAACTGTACAGTCGCCTCAGCTGTAACTCTCTTTCATATGACCATACTCCCGCAATCATCGAAGGTAGACTTTCAAGCTATAAATAATAACAAAATCCCTAAATCAGGCTTCAAACTCACTAAAATCAACAACTCAAAATTACACAATCAAATCAAAATTATAGATGATAATATTATTATCTTCTTTACAACACCAGAACCCACACCTTGAATAACAGAAGATGTTTTTCGTTGTTCTTCTATCAGATTCACCGATGTAGATTTCTAACTTTGTTTGTTTTTGCTTTTATTCTGACATTTGAAGTTCTTCTGCAGGTGCTTACGGGTATGACTGGCAAGCATCAATATGTAATTTGTAACGTTCATTAGCTGACCTGATCCGTCTGTCTACCCCAGTTCATTATATTTTTGGAGAATGCAACAGCGAGAGGGTTTAATTGTTCATAGAAATAGTTGATGGAACCAACTGAACCATCCATCATGTGGTCTCAATGACTGAACCGCAGTCGTCGACAATGAAACTCATCAGGGAATCCCAATTATTCTATGTTCTTTCTAATCATACTTTAAACACTTTTAATCTTGACTGCTCTTTATGATAAACTTAAAACCTCTCCTATAATCCTAACCACTATTTATCCCCCCTCAAAACCCATCCCAGGCGCTTTTTATCTATCCCCAAACGATCATATACATCGCTTATAACCCTTTATCTTTCATCATATGAAATTTCATCCACCACTTATAACCAATGACTGAATCACAGCCGTTGATGATAAAACTTATCAGAGGATCTCAACCTTAGAACTAAGCCATCAATGAGATCCATATATCTTACCCAAGATGAAATCCCAACCGCCACTTATAACTCAATCCGGTTCTATTTAAAAAATTCGGACCGCTACTTATCCCAAAACTAAAAACAGATCTTATGATCCTGACCACTCTTTGTCCCCCCCTTAACTTCCCAAGAAGAAATCCAGGCCACTCTTTGTTCCCCTTTAACTTACCAAGATGAAATCCAGGCCACCAATTATAACCCAACTGTGTTATTTAAAAAATCCGGACCACTACTTATCCTAAAACTAAAAATAGATCCTATAATCCTGACCACTCTTTGTCCCCTCTTAACTTACCAAGACAAAATCCAGGCCACCACTTATAACCCAACTGTGCTTTATATTCTTGATAATTTGTGATTTAAGTGCCTATATTTTGAATATATATCTAGTATTTGACATGAACGCATAGATAGTGTAGTGGTTCAAGGTTTATATGGGAAACGATAAGATCAGTGCTCGAATCCCACACATTAATCGTTTTAAAAACTTAAAACACGAATTAATTGGGTTCAATAAGTATTGGATCAGCTGAATCCAATAATAATTGGGCTTGAATAGTATGGGCCAGCTTTCGAAACGAATTTCTAAATAGTTCGTGAACGCCAAGAATACGCAAATTATTCGGTTAGTCTATAAAATGCGCGAATTAGATGTGGGTTTGGAGTAATTCGGTTGTATTATTCGGGACCCAATGATTTGTTAAAATTCATGAATAATTCGTCGAATTACTAACTAGGATGATGACTATACTTTCATAGTTCCGTACATGATTGTTTAATCCCACAATGTCAAAACAACTAAATCAACGACCAAGTATATGATAGTAGTATTGAGAAAAACAACCATTGGGGGTAGGGAGTGTTTAATGCTAGTTATATTCATGAGGAGAGAGAATGTCCGTTTTTTAGTTGATCCTTTTTAGGGTTTTCTAAAAATTTATTAACTTTTATTGTTGATTTGGTTAAAACATGAAGCCTTCCAATACTACTTCTATAGATCTCAAGACGCTGCTAAACCCTTCTTCTAAATGAGAATAAACATCTCAGCTGATTTTTTTTTAGAAGGTTGTCATTGGAAGGTTAGATTTTAAGGGACTTGTTTTTCTGACGTTAAAAAATATCTTGAAGATCAATGAAACCTTGGTGATTGAAGATACAGATTTAAGTCAATAAGTAAGGGTTTCTTTATCATTAACTTATTTCTAACTTATTTCAAAAGAACATAAAGAAAAGATTATGAATAAGGAAGCTTGGATTGTAGAGCAACAACTTCTACGTATTCAAGAATGGTACCCAACTTCAATCCGGAAAGACAATAAACATCCCATGCTATCGATTGGGTAAAGTTTCAGGGTTATTTGTTTAGTTATGAAGAGAAAAAGTTTTAAACCATAGGTTCTCCTATAATGGTCGATAAAAGAACTTTAAACCATGAAATGGTAACTTTGCTTCAGTTTTCATAGATATTGATTATTCAAATCCAGTTCCAAAGGAGATTCTCATAACTGCTGGTAGAAGGAGTTTTACATAGATATTCCAAAGTCCTCAAAGTTTTATGATCATTGTAAAATAATTGGTCACGTTCTCAAGGAATGCAAGATTGCATGCAAGGATTTTAAGAAGTCTGAAGAAATGGAGTTAATTTTTTTTTTCTAATGATGGTCAAAATAGGAATGGGACAAAAGAAAAGTTTTGGAAATATCAAACTAACCCTGATTTAACTCGGCAACGAGTAAAAGGTAAAAAAGAATTCTATTTCGTATTTTGATGTTAATCAGAGACGAGAAGAATATTTCACGTCTATTGCAAATGCCAAGAATTTGATTGTAGCTGAACCAATTCTCTCTAAGAATAAAAATTTGATATTCTTGAATCTGAATTGGGTCTTTATATGGAAGAGGATATCGAACAATTAGAGGAGGAAAATGAATTGGATATGGATACTTTTGTTAACAATGTCAAAAGTTACAAGGATTGGGGTGAATGTGACGTTGCTGAGTTAGCAGCAAAGCAAGAAAAAAGAAGGCCCTTAGAGCTAGGCTATAGGCTAAAAACAAAATGAATTAAACTTGGAAGTTGGTTTAGTTTTGGAAACTAAAAGACAAATCCTAGTATGATTCGGATTTGGAATTTAGTGATTTGGGTATTAAAGTGCAAGGAGGAAAGTCAACAAGTTTTTGCACCATTGTTTTCAGCATGAGTTGTTATATGTTATTGTTTGCTTTGAATATTTTACTCATTAAGATGTGCAATATATGCATTGCACGAGTTTATGCACCACTATTTTCTATGAGTTTCTTGCATAAAAATGAATAGGATATGCAGTACACAAAAGAATAACTAGCGCCACAAAAAGAAACACATATTGCATAAGAAAAACTAGTGCACTATGAAGTGCCAGTGTACAAAAAGAGACACATATTGCATAAAGATAATTAGTGTTAGAGCACTGCTTAGTTGAGCGTGTTGGTATCTTAAATACGAAATTGTCAAATCTAGATGTCAAAAACAATACTGGAATCTACTTCATTTACATTGACATATAGTTACCCCCAAATATTGATGACTTGAAGATATTTAGGCTCCTTATTCATGTCACTACTTAAGAATGTAACATGGATGGGTTTCTTACCAGAGTGGGAATCTGCTTGGCGCTATGGTTGACTTATTGCAATCTTTATTTATTGCCGCTAATAGTACACATTGCAACATCTTTGGTCGGATGGTCTCGTTGGTTTTGATATCTCGTCATACTTCTTTGAGTTTGTTGAGTATTGTTTTACAGGTCTTTATTGTAATCTCAGTGTATTGATATTGGGCCAACTACGATTTTTTTAGTTTATATACTTGTGTATCCACAACATCTTAATGTTTCATTTCGTAGTACGTTTGTTATTTGACACACCCGTTCATTGTGATATATTGGTCGTTCTTTAGGCTGGTATATTATCATGTGGTGAGACTTTGTGTTTTCTACTTGACAAATATTGTTTACTCTTTTTGTCTTTCTCTTTGTCAGGGTCCCCATGTTGTAATAATTTCATCATACTCTATTTTTTGAAGGTGTTGTCCAAGTGACTATCCTTTATTTTGTTGTTTTATTAGTTTATATGTGTATGCCTTTTTATATTTTCGTTTGACATACTGACCCGGGTGTCTTTTATGCCTGTGATTGCATCACGGGGTTACTCTTTGTTTCTTGTCTGATGGTGTCTTATTACATCTTCTGGCATGTTTTGGTTGAAATATTGTTTTTGAAAGCTCATATATCCTCCTGCATCTCTTAGGCTTGGTGCTTTATGGAAGTCTCATATAGGCGCTACATGACCTTTACTGTAAATTTTTTGCTTATGGATGGGAAGTTATGTTTGTTACGGTTGTCGTTCTCAGGACACTTTTGGCAGAAATGGGGTAGTGGATACCCTAAAGATTTTGTTGATACGTCTGTGACGTCTGACTAATTCTTTCTTCTACGTGTCTTTGGATCGATGTTAGTCGGATTCGATAGTGATGAAGTAGAATCTTCTCGTTTTTAGATTGTTCGATGATTTAATTCACCTACTCCTAACATCGTTCTTTTTATTGTTTCTTCCTTCTTAAGAATCTTCATCTTTCATATGGTCATCACATGGTAGTCATGGAGATTTTTTTCGCTCGTTAGGAACGTATTATGCTTGAGATTTATTTTCTGCAAAGACAAATAATGTTGATGGATGTTTCTCTATTATTGTTGTTGATACAAGGTTGCATTCCAAGTTCTCTTTGATCATTGTTTGGATCACTTTGACTTATGGTGCACAGTCATCTTTGAAGTGGTATGTTCATTCTCATTTATTCAGTTGGTAATATGATTATGAATCCGCTGAATCGTTGTGCCAGGTCACCTACATCGTGGCGTGAATCTCCAAGTCATCTTTTTTTAGGGCGGTAGTACTCTTCAGGATGTCAGTTGCAGTGTTGGTGTGAGACGCTTAATATTCTCATCTTCTCCATAGGTTTTATCGATGTGTGGGAAGGACGTTCCTCTGATTTTCTTATAGTCTAGTTTGTTTGGTGATGTTGTTGTATAACACCTGTTTTAGGGTGAAAACAAATGTACGGTAAAATCGTACTTTCAAGTAGGTTCGAGAGATCAAAATCGAACATGACGAGCCTAAACCAAGAAATAACCGTTCACGCCCTACTTCAATCACAAAGGTGGAGAATATTGGGCAGTTCTTAGGGGAGGGAAGCAAAGAAGGTTGAGAAATATCAGTGTGATAAGTAATGTGTGAAGGAGAAAGGATTATCTCTGAGATGAATTGTTATTTCTGTATGTTTAGTTTCTCCTGACTTGTTGTGTTGTCTTATTTCGAAAGATGAGAATCATCTATTTATAGTTCAAAGGAGACACACTGATTTCTCGTAAGTCGTGGAAGTTAGGGAGAGGTGGAGAAGTGATGATTGTAGTGGGGTGGTTTCAGGAAAGTAAAGAAGACCTGTCAGACCACTACTCATCATCCTTTCAACTGCTATGTAACCGTCCCACTACTTGTTACCTTCTTTTTCGTGGATGTGTTGCCACAACGCACGATTGTCGTAGATTGTCAGACCAATACCCCAATAAGAATCCCCCATGTTTTGTATTTGATATCTCGTGGCAATAGTGGAGTCATA
Organism: Papaver californicum; assembly: GCA_023531435.1. Lineage (NCBI taxonomy): Eukaryota > Viridiplantae > Streptophyta > Magnoliopsida > Ranunculales > Papaveraceae > Papaver > Papaver californicum. The sequence continues at coordinate 536,010 of JAJJMC010008838.1, forward strand.
AGCCACCATTATTTTGATTAAGTCAAGTCAAATTAATTGCTAAGTCAATGAGGCAAGTTGCCCAACTCATAACATTGATAATCAGACTGATTAGTGTCGAGTTTGAGAAGTTCAGTGGTGATACACTTGCTTGGGAGTAACATGGCACATTTAATTGCTAAGATTTAGCTCAGAAGTGACTTAGCATAAGTTTGAGAGGCATTTGAGGCCAAATATTGTAGAATGTTTCTTAAGCAATAAGACCTATCAAAAAATCATATAATATTTGGTATGGGACTAATATTGAGAAGAAGGGCGTATTTCAGAGAAGTAACTAGCAAAGCTAGTACTATCTACTTAGCACAGATAATAATGTGCTAGCTTTTTTAACATAAAAGGCTACTGTGCTAACATCTCAGGAGTAAGACCAATATGCATAGCTTCTAGTAAATATTAATTATGCTAGGGCTAGGAAGCTAGTGTCAAGGAGGTTCGAAGTAAGCACTTCAACTAGGTCGAATACAGTTAGCACTAGAGTGCTGGCGCCAGTGCGCTTGTGGATAAGTCGTTAAGTATGGACGTGCTAGGCCAAGAGCGCATTGGTCATGGGCGTATTGAACTAGGGACGTGCTAGGCTAGAGACGCATTGGCTAAACATGGGACGTGCCTATTTAGAGACGCATTGGCTAGGGCACTAAGCCAGGGACACATCACCAAGACGCGCTAGGCATAAGGGCGCATCAGCGCCAAGGTGAGGAGCTTGGGACTTTGTGGCCAAGGTAGGGACGCGCCAGGATGTTGGTGCTAAGCTAGAGACAGATCATCCTTGGGGTGCACCAGCAGTGGCATTGCTAGTTATGCGCTCTCGAGGATGCGCTAGCTAAGGTTCTCGACCAAGAGAAGTTAACGTTTTTAGCGCTAGGGATAGGGTGAACACTTTTAGCGCTAGGGTTAAGGTGATAAGGTAATAACTCGCTAGCTAATAAGGCCTCATCGGGACAAGATGTGCTAGCTAAGACCATGTTAGGTTAGTTGGCGCTTCTCAGGTGCTAGGGTTAGCGCCAGGAAAGTTAGCGCTTTTAGCGCTAATGTGGATAACTGGTGCCGATGTGGTGCTAAACCAAATAGATAGTGCTAACTTGGCGCTGATAGGAGAAAATGCTAGGGTTAGTGTAGCTCAGAGTCTCAATGCGTCTTTTGAGGCATTGCTTCTTGATTGTGGCGCGTCCGAAAGGAGTGGCTCATAATTTGTGTTTATATTTAAGCAAAGTGCTATAATAGCATATTTAAGCTCAGATGGCCAATTTGAGAAGCATTCGTTGCGATGAAGTGTTAAGCTAAAATGTATTTTGGGGATTAAACATTAGTTATTCCCGAATTTGATAGATGTTACTGGAATATCGATGCGCATTCGAGAAAAGTTCAAGGAATTCAGTCGTGGAATTTATGCGACTTGAGACTAAATCAGTATGGCATGGATATTATGAGTATTGAGGAGGCTGCAAGACCAGTTTAGAATGTTTGAAAAGAATTTATACTCTTAATTCGCTTGTGGAATATAAGTAGAGATACAACATTCCATATTTTGTTATAGAGTTAAGCGTATGCGCATAAATACGCACATATCCTTTTTATATTCTTGTTGCTTGGATAATTTTACAATTCTAGCCCTTGTCAAAAAATTACCATCTACAACACCCTGTCCTCTTTTTTTTTGTCTTTTAGTCACAAGTACAATTTATAATTCCTTGCAAGGGTATTTTGGTAAAATTGATATTTCATTTGGGTGATTCATAAAGTGGGTTTTTTAGCTAAAGCCAATTAGTTATATTTGAACATAAAAATAATTTGATAGATACGACTTTGTTGTATAAGTTATATAATAACTTAGCATGATAACATTCACGGAAAAGGGGGTAAAACGAAAATCTTTTCTACCTAGTGTTAGGTTTCGGGGTATACTCGATGGAAGGAAATGAAAAAGGGGTCGATGGGAAGATAAGGTTTTTGATTAAAATCTTGTTTTCTTAAGAGCGGAACAAAGGTCCTTGGTCAGTGACCCCAAGATACCCTAGCTGACGGGATATAATTTTTCTTTGGGAATAATCGATCTTCCATAAACCCACATGAGGCTCCCCTAGGTGAGAGGATTTTTTTGTGTATTTAAATAGGCTTCTAGTGTGCGAGCGGTATTTATTTTTCAGGGTGTTAGCAGGCTCCAAGGGTCGAACGGTATTTTAATGATTTGAACAAGCTTCTCATGTAAGGATAACTTTGGTAGTCTTGTACTTGTTCCGGATGACTGATTTTTATTTGGGACATGGTTTGATAGATACAACATGTGGTCTTATTATTATAATTTGATTAATCATGGATTTGCCATTACTCATAGTTTACTAACTAATCTCGCTAAGTCCTTAATAAGGTCTGTAATATAAAATTAAGTTGTTTACTTTAAACTTGAACATTGAAAAATAAAAAATAAAAAATTATTTAATTTATTTATCCAATTAACTTGGACTTGTTTAATTGGGCTCAGACAAATATATATGTGGCATTTCGAGTTTTGGAGTTTAGATTTTGGATAAAAATTAGGCCCAAAATTCAGGGAGTTACATGTTGAAATTTATTTATTCTAGTGATAAGATTGTTTATTTCTCATAATATAGACATGTTATTCAACAGTGGTAGGATTTGTGGGTTGAGATGATATCATTAGTATAGATCAAATTAGTTAATATTGTGTATCCTACTTGTAATATAGTGTATCAACAAGGTATAATACACTAGACAAAGGATTTTATCAGATATAACCGGGGATACACATTAACCTTGTAATTTTATAATTTACAGGTAGTTGTCAATTATGTTACTCAAAAGTTTTAATTTAATGTATGGTATATTTTCAAAATAAAAACATCAAATCAACTAGTTCTTACGGACTCAGCTGCATCCATCAAAATTATAACTTTTCTTGTGGAAAGCGTTGAACGAAGGCCCTATGACCTTCGACTCCAACATTTACCACTGATGCAACTTTGATCCGAAGACTGCTGCTTACGTTTTGCTCCATTTTTTTGCTACTTTAGATTCATGGCATACCATTCCAATTGTAACTGATGAATCTCTGGGTATCATATACCCTTATATAATAACCCTTTGAGTAATTTAATAAAATTCATGCTTCGAAAAAAAAATCAATTCAACTAGTTTCACTTGATAACCGAAAAACCCTAAACAAGGAGTTTGTATCGTGGAAAAAAATGTTAATAATTATATTTATATGCTTACCAATTTTATCAGCCGATACATCGATCAATATATTCAGAATGATCGTGTATCCTCGATATTTCACGTATCGTCTCGGTCAAAGGTCGATACATGATATATCCCCGATATATTATCTGATACAACCGATATTAACTACATTAGTATAGACGCATTTTTCTGTAAAGAAAAAATTATGGACCGAGTCCTTTTGTTGCTACGGGCGCACTCTTCAACAATGGTGAAATTTTTACCCATTCCACTGGTTACTTTTCAATAATTCTATTTCGGTGCGATTATTATCATCTTTATACGCTTCCGATCTGCATCAGTTGGTATCAGAGCAAAGTTTGATTCTAGATGTTACTAAGACGAATATTCAGGGTTAATAAATTGTCACCAAGACGAGATCCGAGAAGCTGTGAATATCTGATCAAATCAAAGAAGGAGATTATGGAAGTGATAGAATGTTATTTGAAGAAGTCACTAAAATCTCGATCTAAACCATGCTCGCTTATAGAAGAAAATAATAGTGAAGATAACGACGTTGAAGACTTGTTTTGTCGTCGTGACAATGATGCACAAAATCAGGTTATTGTTGAGAGATATACAACTCTGATCTTTTATAAATATCCCGATGAGGAGGAGGATATGAAATTTTCTTCTCAAAAAGGCGAAGAACATCCAGTTTCTGACAAAGAAAAACAGTCCCAAGAAGTTTCACATGATTTAATGGAGTTTCATGGTGGGTCATCTAATCTTGATAAACTTATTGATTTAGAAATTCCTGATATTGATGATTTGTCTTTGCCCGAGAGTAAGCTAGTTGTTGATTATTGTGATACACCAATGGTCTCTCATATCTATCCTAACAAGAGAGAATTTGTTGAATCAACTTATGAAGATCCGTTTTGGGCTTCCATCATACCCATGCTTCTATACGGTGCATATATTATTTTTTTACAACATCAATTCATGTGTATGAAGATTGTCATCAACGAATTACACGTGCAGAACATGGTACCGGCAAGATTCGAGGACGAATCTTCTCCAACGCCGGTAAAATGATAGAGGGAGATTTATGGAAAATAAATCTATTATTTTATTATTAATAATAATATTTTATTAATGTTATTTTTAGTAGAAAAATAATTAATTTTTAGATTTATTATTTAGGATAATTTTAGAAGAGTCTAGAAGTTTATTTTAATAGTTTTAATAAGTTAGGAAAGTTGCCTAAATGTAGTAGATATCTTGGGAAACAAATTTTTAAGTTTTTGATAAGTTTAAGGCTTGTTTATTAGGAGTTATCTATATAAGAAGCTCCAAAAACAAAATTAGTGGAGTTTTTGATTAATTAAAATTATTTTATTTTCATTAAACTTGTTGAGTTTATTGATTTTGATTTTATTCATAGTTGGGTTTACCCCGAAGTCTGAATACTAATCTCATATCTAAAGTCGTTATTCGTAGTGAATTAACGAAGTCTAGATAACCCCTTAGATTTTAGGATATATATCTTTGAAGATCAACTAATTTCTATCGATTTCTACCCATTCCACTGGTTACTTTTCAATAATTCTATTTCACTGCGATTATTATCATCTTTATACGCTTCCGATCTGCATCAGTTTTTGACAAAACTCAACCATAAAATCAAGTTCTGAAGATGTTACGGTTGGGATTTCTTAAAAACCCAACCGTAATTGCGTTTTCAGAAGATCTTACGTTTAGTTTTTTCAAAATTCCAACCATAATTATAAAAAAAAAAAATTGAAGGAGCTTTTTACGGTTGGGTTTTTGTATATCGAACCAAACCATAACTGACCAAAACTCAACCGTTACGGTTAGAAATTCATCATCACCCAACTATAAATTAGTCTTATGATAGGCTCTTAATTTATACAATTCTACCACCTTATTTATATTTTCTAGTCATTATTATTGTACTAAATTTACTATTTTATTGTTAATAGGTGGTTCGTATAAAATCCGAAGTTATTAATTAAACACGGTTAAAATAGGTGTTAATTGTCGTTTGCGTTGAAACACAACCCAAGTGTTGCTCACGGTCACATGTTGAGCAGGTGAACATGTGAAGCATTCACTGATGCATTACATATACACGGAATTGAAGTGGCTGTTGACTTATATGATTCAGTGATGTAGTGTGTTGGGTGGTGCGGTAACATAAAACAAGCACAGAAGAAATGATGAGAAGGCTGGGTTAGGCAGGTAATGAAAAGCAAAACAAAGTAGGTTGTTCAATGTTGACTAAGAAGCTGGTGTCTGATAGGTGGGCACAGTGAAGGCTTGGTTTGATGGGAGGCGTCAGTGGATGAGATGGCTACTATCTAGGGAGCTATAGACTAGGTTAATTGATTGAGGTGGTTAGAGAAGAAGTATGTGTTAAAGTTAAGAAGGTGGCGTGACTTCTTGGAGTAGGCTAATGATACTATTATGAAGTAGGGAACAATTAGCTTTGTCTGCTAGATATAGGCTCACGTGAAGAGAAGGTTGAGTTTGTTGGCTAAAAGAAGAAGAGCTAGGCTAGGCGTCAGCTAGACCTAGGATATGGACCAAGTACACACCTGAAGGCGGTACGGTTTTGAAAAGAGACTTTCTTTTGTTCTCTGAAGAACAACACAAGGAAATACATGAGTACACACGTGAAGGGGACAAGCCCATGTGGATGAGAGAAGAGGTTTTCTCTAAACCTAGTATAAAAAAGAAGATAAATGCGTCAGTTGGGGGAAGTTTTTCGTTAGGTTTTTGCGGTGGACGGATTTTGGGTACAGGACTTGCTCTTGTATACCTTTTGGAAGGGAGAGGCGGAGAGCTCGTTTTCGCTTTGCAGATGGACAGAGATAGAGATCGAAACGGAAGAAGGAGAAGATTGTTTGTCGGGTTACGATGGTGATAACGGTTTATTCTTCTCTTCTCATTCTTAATTATTTTTATGGATTTTAAGAAACCCATCTCCATGTTCTAACTAATTTATAACTAGGGTTTAATGTTGAAACCCTTACAGTTTTAGATCAATTAAATAAAATATTTGATATAGACCAGTATGATTTGAAGAGAATAATTCCATGATTTTGATTGATTGAATTTCATTAAACAACTGTGACGTCTTTTGATGGTACATGCTTGGCCTAGGTTTTTGATGTTCCATGCTTCTGGTATACAGTTGTTATTCTGAAAATCTACTTGTTGTAGATATATTTGTCTACTTATTTGATATTTCATGCTTGGGTTAAATCCTTTGATGGGGTATGCTTAGATTAGTCAGGTATTATTTGTGGACCTAAAATTAGTTTCGTACAATTTTCTCGCTAACGCAATTTTATGGTGTATGCTTGAGACTAGGGCTTTTTGATCACCATGTTTAGGGCGTCTCAATGATATTTACGACTCTAAATATTCATGAGTTATGTTTCACTTCAGTAATTAAATAGAAATAGTGGTGGATACTGAAAACCCTGGTTACCGACTCTCTCTGCTTAATTATTTTGTTAGTTTAGTTTGTTTTATTATTTTATTCGTAATTCTAAAAATCCATAAATATTATTTCTGGTTAGTTGATTAGAGATATTGATTGCAGTATTTCCCTGCTCTATGTGGGTTCGACCCGTACTTTTCGTTGTATACTAGTTAGACGCCGTGCGATTGCGGTTATTTATACAGGGTAATCTAAAATCCCATCAATTTTTGGCGTCGCTGCCGGGGAGCGGTTGTGGAATATTGTAATTGGTATTTTTAATTTTCTAATCGTAGTTTAGGTTTTTATTTTATTTTGTATATATTTATAGTTATTTTATGATTTTTAGTTTTATTTGACTCGTTTTGTGTTTTAGTATCTCTTTTCAGGTACTTTTTCGAGGATGATGAATTCTTCTCAGAAGAAGTCGTCTGGGATGACGATGGGGGAATTAATGTATGGGCCAGAATATAAGAAAATTTGTGCTTGTAATCGTCTCATGTATGGAACTTGACATCCACATCGTTCAGTCACAGGTGTTAAGTATCGACCCCAGTATCATGAGGTTGATTTTTCGAATGAGGTAAGTGACGATGATCCTCTAATGATATATGAGAAGTATTATAAACACACACCGCCTAGTTTGGAACAAATATTGAGAGTCTTGGAAATCCAGAGATTATATGCTGATGATGATGATCAATCTTGTAGTGACTCTCAGTTCCAAACAGAACATATATATGACCCTGTGGATGATTGTGTAGATGATTTGCCTAATTCTAAAGATGAATATATCTCACAAGATCATTCACCCGACTTAGAGGTTGTTTCTAGAACCCTAGACTTCCAAAAGTTGCATAATTTAGGGTTAGAATTGTGTGCTTCTCAAGTTTTGTTGGATCACTTTGCATCCAAATATCCAGAGGACTTGCTTGTTCCTCTTCAAAATTTCAAATGCTCTTTCAACATCCTTTCTACACCCCATCTTCTTCTTGTTAAAGTACATTCAATCACGGTTCTACTCGGGTATCTCAGTGTAAGCTTGAACAAAAATTGACCATACTGGATAAATTTTATCCGCCAGAAAATACCACATGTTATATTATTGTAGTTGACGGTGAAATTTGCAGTTGGAGCGGTTCCATATTTCAGTTCCTCAAACAAAGGCGATTTGTGAAAATATTGATGTTGTTATTTGAACTTGAAAGTCCAAAAGAAAAAAAACATGTCATATCCAACAATCATAAGAGGGTGTAGCTTCTAGATTAACAATTGGTTTTGTGTAGTGCTTATACTGACCTTGACAAGCATAAGGATATCCATGTCATGCCCAATGCATGCAATCAAAGCTATCCAACATTCTGGCAAAGCCCCTCTTCGCATTTTCCTCGAGTAGTCGGATGACATCATCTTGCTTTGGTTGTCGTAAAAAACGTAGACCAGGATGGTTGACTATTTCGCAAAACATACTGAGATTCTTGTATACAGTTGTTTATGACATACGAATGTACTCATCACAGGCATCCACTGGCAATCCTTAAGATATAATCCTTAGGGTTGCGATGACCTTTTGCTCAAGACTATGTCCCCGCGTGTTTCATATATCAAATTGATAATTGAGCTTAAACTCTACCCAACAAAGCTATCTAATAATCCTAACGACCAGGTGATGCAAAAACGGTTGAAATCTTCATCAGAGTACACACACTCGTCTATAAAATAATCATGCATCATTTGTTGGTGGTCTTCCTCTCGAATCTCCACGTATATATTCTTGTTAATACTGCTCTTGGTTTTGGAGCTCGAAAAATATACCTTGTGTATAATTGTATCATAGTGTTGGTGATCATTCTCTCTAATTTTCTAAATTTTCATCCATTTAATCCAACGCTTGTTGGTATTGACAACAAATTTATTTACCCATTACCAAATTAGTATCCATAAAAAAAGAAAATATAATTAAAAAAGACTGAAAATAATTAATTTATTATAAAAATTGGATGAATTTTATAAAAATAGAAAATAGTTAATAGTTGTACGTGTTAATTAATAGATGGAAGGAGATTTTTATAAATATAAGGGAGATATAACGTAGATAAACGGTTAAAAATATAGACGTTGTCAACCAAACCATGGCCAATTGGACAAAGTTGTGCCGATATCTGATAAACTCTTTTCCCACTATTGACTGCCCAAAAGTGAGTTGTTCATCCACGTGGATAGTCAAACGGGCAAACTAACCAGGCACCTTTGGACTATCTCTAAGGTGCATAAATCAAATATGTGCAAGGATTTCGGAGGCCCGAATGCAATTATGGTATTAGCTGGCCTGGGCCTTCAAAGCTTGAAGAAGAAGCTGAAGGTGGGTCATTGCCATTAGAGGATGTTGATTGATGAAGGTGACAATGCGAAATCCTAAACCGGCTAGTTGTTGAGGAATGCCGTGCAAACAGCAAATCTGCCTAATTGGAGACTACTTCGTTATCTAATTCTAGAAATTTATTTACTAAACACGCAGTTTATGCATTAGTTCTTTTTTTACGCAGGTCATTAGTTGTATAACCCAGGTAACTGTTAAATACAAAGCCAAAAAGAAAAGAATAAATGATTGAAACCCGAACACTCTTTTGCCATGACTTACGTATGGGTTCGATGACGAATTTGTGAATCAAAAGCACTCCCTGATGGACTACCCTCTTCTTCAGTGCCAATGTACACAGAAACACAAAACTGGTGTGATGCATCTTAGTTGACTATCCAAATTAAGTAAAGTATGATGACAATGAGGTTATTTTATTTTATTCTAAAATGGCTTTTGCTGCTACAGTCTGAATATAAAATGACGGTCAGATGGTTGATTCGAGTATTCTCTATTTCACCATGAAGATCATTCTTGAGAGATACAGAACTCAACTTTAACCCTTTGAATTGGCACACGATAATCATGGAACTGACCCCATAAATAAGACTGAACTAGTGCAAGGATTGATCTCTTTTCTCTAACATCTTCAGTAAAATACCACCCAACATTGAAATATCAATCAGTTAACAAAATTAAATCCACTTCTAAATACTCAGTAAAAGTATTTCCAGACAGGTAAAAGAGTTCGAAACAGTATGTCAAAGCTAAATAAAACAAATAACAGAATGAAGAAACGGAAAGGGACTATAAATTCCTTGTGCAGTAACAACCAAACAAAGTATACAGGAAATAGAAAATCCAATGAGTAGTCCCTGCCTGCCATGTGACTTAAATGCCTGCAAAATAAGTTCTTCACCTCCAGAATGAAAATTTGAAGATTATGCCTGGAAAGAGATCAAGCAAAGGTCTGTTACTCTAATGAGCGTCTGAATATAACAATAGGAATATCACAACAAAAAAAGACTCTTCACACTTCTCCAGCTACATATCATCAAAGAAACTTAAAAGAGTTAAGCTAGCTGTTGTTTTTTCTACATTAGACTATGTGAACATTTACCTTGTTTGCAATGTTGTTGGATAGCCAATCCAGTCCTTCATACAATCCCTCGCCAGATGTAGCGCAAGTGCTCTGGATGTACCTGATGCAATCAAAAGATCAAGAATCAATAACACAATCAAAGTCCAGATACATACAGAGAGGTCATATTATTTCTTTGTGAATAAAGTATGGTTGTCGACACAGAAGGCAAGTTGGCTAATCTGGATCAATAATACAATCGAAGTCCAGTTACATACAGAGAGGTCATAATATTTCTTCATGAATAAAGCATGGTTGGAGACACAGAAGGCAAGTTGGCTAATCTGGATCGATATAAAGGTATCTCTAGTGCTTCAGATAACAATGAATAATACAAAAGGGTTCTCCTTCTACCCCAGTCAGTGCTGGGCACTGTGTACATATTTGCTTTAAAAACTTAACTGATATCTGACTTAAGGTAATTTGACCGAGTGGAAACTCAAAGCAAGTTAAATTCACAAGCCTAGCATAAAACAGAGCACAGCTAAGATAAAAGAAAGTATATGTATCATCATCCACATGATTTCTGCGAGAACCATACCATCCAAGCTCCGGATATATATGATATGATTAAAAGGAGAATGAACACCAGAAATCATTCACATGACATGAAGAGCAGAAAGATCAAGACAAGTCTGCTATTCAGCAAGGATGAGAGTGGTTTATCTTTTTAACGGTTGGTATTCTTTCAGGAGCAGTGTGGGCTAATGAGGCGTGGGGGTCATATTGGAATGGCCCTTGTGCTACTAAAGGAAGGAGCTCTTCACCAATATTCATCTAACGGAGCTTTTTATTCTTATACTCTTTCTTGGAAACTACCTTCTTTACTGACTTCGACATGGATGAACAGGTTAGGCAAACATTTAACCACCACCAGAAATCTCAACAAACCAGAACCTGATAGTCCGCATGATCAAACCACAGAACGAGGAATCTTACCAGTGTCTCTGACGTAGGGAATGTAGACCAAGTTTATCAGTAATTTCAGCAGCATTCATTGCATTTGGCAGATCCTGTTTGTTTGCGAAAACAAGTAGCACAGCATCTCTCAACTCATCCTGCAGTCACCAAATACAGGTGCTCTTAGATATAGCCATGGACAATTACTGCTCAAGAATATAGCTTTACGGCCTCAAGAATATAGCATTATGGCCATTACAATCTAACAACGAGCCAGCATAACTAAATTGGTTTAGTCACATCATCTTCCTGACCAAATCCTAGCCGTGATTTTACCAACTTGATAAAGCTCAAGGAAGTAAGTTTCACATGTTGGGACTAGGGAAGAGTCGTACATCACTTAGTGAATTGGTGGACAGAGATGAGTCTTTCAAATTTATAGTCTAACGAAATTAGAACGTGCTAAATAAAAAGCGGAAGAAAAGGCAATTCCTCAATGAATATCATACCTCATTTAGCATCCTGTGGAGTTCATCCCTTGCCTCAACCACACGGTCCCTGTCGTTGCTGTCGACAACGAAGATGAGACCTTGTGTGTTCTGGAAATAGTGCCTCCATAGAGGTCTGATCTGTTGAATGGAAGACCATGTGAGCATGTCAAAAATACATACATACATGTTCACTTCTGCAAGACTGCAACAACCATGGATTGAAGGAAAAATTGTCTGATGTAACTTATAGTTGGAATTTTCAAATGCAAAACTGAAAACTGATATTCGCAGATACTTCGGTTGAAACAACAAGGACAAGATGCATGGATAAATAAATAGAAATGAGGTACTGTTGTATGTATATCCTTGACCCAGTTTCAGATCTTACCTTATCTTGGCCTCCAACATCCCAAACAGTGAAGCTGATGTTCTTGTACTCTACGGTCTCTACATTGAAACCTGCATTTAGAAAAACAAAAGATGTTTAGGCATATATATTCCCAACAATTCAACGCAGTACAGATCTATATTGAATTTGATTGAACACATTTGTCTGCTGGTCTGAAAATATGCTAAAATTTAAGCAGCTTTCTGTTTAATGCAAGATATTTTCCTTAAGCATCACATAACCTAGGAGCTATGGGAAAAGAAAAGTATGAGCCATTATGTTGCAGGTTTGATCTAGCAGTAAAACATTCTAATTGTCCTGCTAGAAAGGCAGAGCCTACATTTACAAAATTAACTCCTTGTGTATAATGTGTGAGCCAATATAATGCACGGGAAAATTAACTTGTTCTTGGCAATCTGATTTTCTACCTAGTATTTTATATTATAATTAGTTTAGAAAAGTCGATACTCAGCTGGGTAAGATGTGTTGAGTATAATATATGAAAAGATTTAAACAATGAAATATCTGTGCAAACAAAGAGCGTCTTAAGTTTCTATACCGCATATATTGAACCCCACACTTAGCCAGAAATTATTCTGGTTAAATACTCCTGTTAGACCAAGCAATACCTGATTAGATCACCTATTAGAAAATATAACCCTATCACCGTCACTCTAGTTCAAAACAGTAAAGTTTATCAGCACTTCTAACAAGTGTGATCTTGATACCAATTCTCACGGTATCGAGTAGCATTGGCTCATAAAAACATTTTCTGGTTTTCTTATGAGACATCGGTTTGATAGTTCCATTTAATATTATATAACATGAACTTGCATAGTTCGATGCATGATAATCAGTTCTTATAAGACATCCTCGGCATTTTTATCAAAAGAAAACCTAGAAACCTTAAACCTGCCGAAATTGATTGACATCTATAATGTCTTTCATTTATCCATGACTTTGATCTTAAGACTAACTTTGATGATTCCAGTGCTTAAAGGTGGGCATGAACCACACGCAATTACTACAGATAAAGAGAAATATAGTCATCAACATGCAACTATAAAATGAAAATAAAATAAAATAAAATAATGCTTATGAATTAGTTCTCTCTGTCTCTTTAAAGTAATCCATGGTCCAAAATAAATTTCGAACAAATACTCTTTAAATAGATTTACCCTAACTAAGAAATAGATAATCAGAGTTATTCAAAAGAACTTAAGATATTTGTGCCAGAAGGTAAACGCCCATGGCAAAGAAAACTCCCTCAGTGGCTCCTGTTAAATGTTTTCCAATAGATACTTCCTTTAAAGTTTTAAACATATCAGTTATCACACATACCAAAGCAAAGATCTAAACCTTTAGAAGAAAAAAAAAAAAAAAAAAAAACTCTGACAAATCAGATTGTGTCTGTGATCCTGACATTGCAGAACACATATATTCAACTAACAACTATTTCAAATTAGAAGCAAGATCTCATAATATAACTTATTGATTAACAAAATCTCAACATAAAGAGCTGAAGCACCAAAACATCTGATAAAGAAACAAATCCAAGTAATTAAAAATGATCACATTTACAGATCTTAGGCATGAAAAAAGAATTAGAAATCTATGAATGATAAGAATTTACCAATGGTGGGGATGGTTGTAACGATCTCGCCCAGCTTAAGCTTGTAAAGTATGGTGGTTTTACCAGCAGCATCGAGACCAACCATTAATATTCTCATCTCTTTCTTGGCGAAGAGACGACTAAAAAGCTTCCCAAATGAGAGACCCATATTTACTACTATTAATCTATCTACTCTCTTGTTTTATCCTAGATCTGGAAAGAAATTATCAGCAGTTAATCAAATATCAACAAAATAAATACAGATTACGAAATTAAATCAAAGAACAGAGAAAAGTAGGAGAGATTGCTTTGCTTACCAGTTACTCACTCTGACTGGATCCAAGTGAGAGCCAAACAAATAACAAAATGAAAATACAAAGAGAAAGTTGGTTCCGGAGAAACAAAAGGAAAGAGAATGATGAATAGCCGGATCCTATTCTTCTTTTCATTTTCAAACCTCCTCCCCAGATTTTCTTTATTCACACTCAACCCCCGTTTATTTTTATATCATGTTTTAACACCTGACATTGTATACGGGGAGGGGTTGGTTGTAAGCAGGTGCTTAGAAACCAAAAGCAGAAGCATATTTGTTTTTCTAAAAGCAAGAGTCAATCGTAAAAGTCCAAAATAAAAAACAATTTATTTTCTAAAAAGTAGAAAATATTACTTCTATAATCATACTAAAATGACGAGGTTACCAAATATATAACTATTTTTTTAATATCAATGTATAATTTTATCATGTAAATAACGATTTCAATATTATTTCAATATAATAACAGTGTATCCATGAAGAAATGTTGTTACATTCTCAAATTGTGAAGATGAAAATTCATTACAAAAAAAGATTAAGACAACACATTATTTATATTGTGATTAACTAACTAAACAACTTGACTAAGTCTCGCGTATAGTTCACCCATGTGAGAATAACAAAAATAATAAAATTGGCTTATCTTACACCGAGTTTTCACCTTAAACTACACCACACCTTTGTATATGTCATTATAAAGCCCCACCCACCCCCACCTCCAAGCTCATGGGAGGAGCAAGGACCTTATGGAACGCAACAAAGCAAATTGAGAACCATGAAGAGCCTTTGTGAAGACATATGCAATCTTATGCAGAGTATTCACATAAAAAACATCAAAAGCCTTGGATTGAACCAATTCCCTTATGAAATGGTAGTACAAATGAAAATATTTCATCTTGGAGTGTAAAACAAGATTAGAAGCAATAGAGATAGAACTTATGTTATCATAGCCAAGTTTTGGAATACCAAAAAGAGAAAAATGTAGATCATGTAACAAGTAACCAATCCAACCAATTCATCAGCATTGTGTGCTAGAGTTCTGTATTCTGCTTCAGTGCTTGACCTGGCTACAGTAGTTTGCTTCTTTGAGGACCATGAAATAACATTTGAGCCAAGAAAAATATAATAACCTTCAGTTGACCTTCTGTCATCCACACAACCATCCCAATCAGCATCCGAGAATCCTAATAAAAAAATTACCCTTCTTAAAGTGAAGACCAAAGTCTAAAGTTCCTTTGACATATCTGAGTATTCTCTTTGTTGCTAGCATATGAGGAACTCTTGGATATTGCATATGCTAACAAACAAGATTCACATCATAAGATCTTTCTAGTTTAGTCCATTTAAGGTAATGTAAAGCACCTACCAAAGATCTATAATCTGTAGGATTACCAGAAGTTCACCAACATCCTTGATGAGCTTGCCAGATGCAACAATAGGAGTATGACAAGGTTTATCACCTTTCATATGAAACTTGTGCAAAAGATCCATAACATATTTTGTTTGAGATAAAAATATAAAGCGAGTCCATTTTTATTTCCAGGCCTAAGAAAAAATGGAATGGTCTTGAATCCTTGATAGGAAATTGAGTTTGTAAGTGGGAAATAACTATCTCCAAAAATATAGAAGATGATCTTGTAACTAGAATGTAATCTGCATACACAAGAGCAATTATAATTTGAGAGTTGTGCTAGTGAACAAATAGATAAGGATCAACTGAAAAATTCATAAAATAAAGAGAAGTAAGTGTTGCATTTAGCTTTTCATACCATGCTCTATGGGTCTGCTTGAGTCCATAAATTGCCTTGTGGAGTAAACATACATGATCTGGTTTGTCATGATCCACAAAACCTGGTGGTTGATCAATGTAAACTTCTTCATTTAAGTCACCATGCAAAAATAGATTGCTGACATCCAATTGCTTCAATTGCCAATCAAACTGCACAGCCATGGATAAAATAATTCTAATAGTAGTTGGCCTGGATACATGACTAAAAGTTTCTTCAAAGTCAATACCTTGTTGCTGGTGATAACCCTTAGCCACTAGTCTGGCTTTGTACATTTCCACACTACCATCTGCATTGTATTTAACTCTAAACACCCAATTGTATCCAACCACATTCTGTTCTGCAGAAGGAGAAACTAAAGACCAACTCCCAGCTTGTTGCAGGCCATTATACTCAGCAGTAGATGATGTTCTCCATACATTTTCCTTATTCACAGCAGTAATAATGTAGGAACAGTGATTCTTGAACCAAGTAAAGCAAGTGGTAGAGGATATTTGGTAGCATAGTAAGATTTTGGAACGAAAATTCTATTTTTCCCTTTAGTAATCATTGTATGATCATTATTTATAACAATAACTGCATGATTTGACTTGGATGAAATTACTGGTAAAGAAACATTTGTGGATGATAATGGAATAGGTAAACTGACAGGAGATAAATGACGAGAATTATCAGATTGTGATTGTATTTTGTATGGAAAAATGGACTTATCAAAATAAACATGTCTAGATATGTAGACGGCACCAACCAATGGATCCAGGAATCTATAGCCTTTATGAGAATTGTTATGCCTGATAAAAATGCATTGCTTGCTTCTTGGTTCTAGATTGTTGGAAGTGTATGGCTTTAACCAAGGAAAGCAAGAATATCTAAAGACCTTTAGAAAGTTGTAATTTTGTTTTCTTTTAAAAAGAAACTCAAATAAAGTAGAGAAATGAATTGCTCTAGTTGGTAACTTATTGATAAGGTAATTTGCAGTAAGAAGAGCTTTTAACCAAAATTTATTTGGTAAACTAAATTGCAAAAGAAGTGATCTGGTAACACCTAACAAATGTTTATGGTTGACCTCAGGAACACCATTTTGTTCTGGTGTGTGAAGACTAGACATCTCATGAATGATTCCTTTTTGAACACAAAATTGTTTGAGAAATGAATTTAAAAATTATCCACCATTATTTGTTCTTATTGTACTAACATGAAAAAATAAAAGATTTTCAATCCTAGTGACAAAAGACTGAAAAGCATGTTTGAAATCTAACTTTGAAGTTAAAGGCAAGATCCAACGATATTTTATGTAATCATCAACTATATTAGCATAGTACAAGGATCCAGAAATGGATGCTACATGACAAGGACCCCAGAGATCCACGTGCAACAACTCCAAAGGTTGTTGAGACTATTACAAGAAAGCTAAAAAGTTATTTTATGACTTCTACACATTTTGCATTTAATACATGTAAAAAGGTTTATTGGAGATATTTTTCAATTGAAGATGATTACAAAATTTTTGAAATGTTTGAAAAGAATGATTACCAAATCTTATATGAAGAAGAGCATTAGTTGTGGATGAAAGAACATGAGTGGAAGAGTTGAAGTTGATTGGGTATAGACCATTCCTATATGGACCTTGGAAAATTGTCTTCCCAGAGGTAAGATCCTTCACAGAAAAGCCATGAGAATTAAGTGTCAATGAACAATTGTTGTCATATGTAAATTTGTGAATGGATAAAAATTACAAGAGGATTAAGGCACCAGAAAAATGTCATTGAAAACAAAATAATAATCATTAACAATTTTACTAGATAAACCTTTGTGTATAATGTACATATCTTCACCATTAGCAGTCTTGATTACTTCTGAGCCATCATACGAAGTGACCTCTTGTAGTGAAGCAAAATGAGCTGTAATGTGAGAATTAGCACCACTATCTGCAATCCATTCTTCCTCATCAAAGATATCAGCAAAAGTTAACATGGCACTCAGGTTTGCAGGTGGTTTCCTTTCTTGATATGAGAAATTTAGTTTATGGTTGCAATTTATAGCAATATGGCTTATAGTATACATGCCTACATTGGATGAATAACCTATTCCTCATGAGTTTCTAGTGAACATAGTTGGATTTGGATATCTGCCACCGTATTCTCTTCCTCTAAATGAACCTCTATGATTGTATGATCCCCTAAAAACACCTTTAGAGTTATTTGCCATAAAAGTTTTTGTCTCAACATCATTTTTGATTGTTTTAAGTTTCTTAAAGACTACAACTTCCTTACTAAGAAGATTATTATGTAATTCAATATAAGTCACAAGTGGATTATGATGTCTCATAGAAGTAGCAAACGAAATGTAATCTGAGTTGAGAGCTTTAAGAGTGACAACTGCAAGTTTTTTATCAGAGATTACCTCACCAGCAACAACTAGTTGATCAGATAGACAAACTTTTAAACTCGTTGATTAGAGTTAGCATAGTTTCATCATCTTGAGTTATAGATAACACTTTTGTGTGTAGATGGATGGAATGCGTAGACGAAGCTCTAACGAAACTTTCCTCAATACTTCTCCAAAGTTGATGAGATGAAGTGGAACTAGAGAAATATGCTATTACATAATCTGAAATTGTTGAATTCATCTTGTTTGTACTGAAACTTACTTTCGGTACAGAACACGATTGATTTGATGATGCTGATGATGCGATGATGAAAAAAACACACATTAAAGACAAATAGAGAAGACAAGAGTTTAACGTGGTTCGACGAGTTATGCCTACATCCACGGATGAATCCCCTTGGGGAAAGATGTTTATTGATATATGATTTACAATAATGTTTTTCTGGTTGAGAGAGATATAATGTTTAGGGTTTCCTTTCCCTTTTTTTGTCTGTCCCTCTAGGATTTAAATCTCATATATTTATACAATTGAATTAATGAGATAAACCCTAAATTCGATATAAACTCCGTTGGTGGTGACTTGGCCAGCAAGGCATCTGGAATGTTCTAGAACTTTTCCCATAGTGACTTGATCAACAAGCAATCTAGAACTTTTCAGAAACTTCTTCTAGGGTTCTGACATTGGGTCGGACTGGTGACGTGGCAGACTGATGGCTAGCTACATGGTTGGCAGCATGGCTGGTTGATTGGCTGGCAGCATGTCTAGAACATTGGTAGCTAGGTGGGCAACCATGGTGGGCAAGCAAGGTGGGAAACCAAGGTGGCAACTATGGTGGGCAACCAAGGCCTATAATGTCGTAGTTATCCAGTATTTGGTGTCAAAATATTACGGTACAAATATCGCCCCCTCTTTACCTAAAACTTGTTGTGGGGTTAAGAAGTTCGGTTTCTTTTTGGTTTGATGATCAGTGATAGAATTTGCCCCCAAGCATGAATTTTTATTGTTGAAGCATATTGTGGCTCGCTACTATTTCTTGGAGGGATATTAACGAAGATGCCCCCAACTGTGGTAACAGGTTGAATTCTATTCGCGTGCTAGGAGAGACTTCAGTGGAATAAATATTCTTGCGTCTATGGAAAGGCTTTTCATAATGTAACAAGGTTGTAGCACTCGCTGCTAGGACATGCTGGCATGTTGCTTGCCTTGACTCGCGACTGAGACGAGAATTTATGTTTGCTTTAAGAGCAAGACTTAGATGTTCACGTGCTAGGTGGGGCTTTAGGTGCTTGCGATGATGCAAGGATAAACATTGAAGGGTCTGAGCAATCGTCATCTACAATATCTAGTTGTATTGTGTAATCCGAGGCGTCACGTATCTCTCCCCAAAACGAATTTGATGTGGTTAGGAGGCTTTTCTGGTGGGTAGTTTTGGTGAGGATGTGTGTCTTCAGTTATTGTCTGCGGAACTAAACTGATCTGTAGTTGAAAGTACAACAAGAGTGCAGCAGTTACGTGAAACTGAACTATAGCAGTTGCAGGGAACCAGACTGCACCAGTGGCGTGGAACTGGACTGCATCAATTGATGTGAAACTGGACTGCAGCAATGGATCCAAAACTGGACTGTAGTAATGGATGCAAAACTGGACTACAACAATTAATGCAAACTGGACTGCAGAAGTTGCACAAACTAAACTTCAGCAGTTGTTGTGGGGAACTGGACTGTTGGCCAGAATTTTTGCATTGGGATGCTAGCGAATTTTTTATAATGTTGAACTTGTCAATGATTTTGATAGGTGTCGTTGGTCCTGCCAGGGATCTCCGGTGCCGCTGGTCCTGCCAGCGGTCTTGACTTGTGCCGCTGGCCTGCCTGTTGGAGCTGTCAACAATTATGTGAAATTGAACAATAGTAGTTACAGGCAAAACTGGACTGTAACAGTTATAAGCGTGCTGCTTTTAACATTGCATTTTGACAATATTTGCATCAAAATATTAGGGTGTATACTCGCCCCTCTTAATCCTGTGACTCGTTGTAGGATTAAGAAGTTTGGGTTTCCCTTTGTTGTGATTTTTGGCATATGAATTCTGCATTGCATGTAGGTGCTACGTAACTCGCCCCCAAGCATGTCGAGTGTAACGCAACTCACCCAAAAGAACTACTTTATATACTAAGGTGTCATATATCTCGCCCCCAAGCGATAATTATCGCGGTTGAAGTAATATGCAACTCGCCCTAGTAAACAATTAGTGTCATGTTGCTTAATGCTCGCACAAGGGTACACTTCTTTGTTGCATCTCGTTCGCGCATGTAATGAAGTAAAGGTTTTATGCTATCTAGAATTCACGTAAGAGGCAATACCTACTATTCCAGATGCGCGCATAATTGAGATGCGTGCATTTTTGCATGCCTTGGCATGCGAAAACATTCGCCACATTGAAAAAGGCTCATATGACAAAACTATGCATATAATGTGAAATGATGTAAAAATATTTAAATTGTGTACATACCTTATGTAAAGTGCTACTGCGACTTGTTGATATGGTGACAAAGATTTTCAACGAACTCTAAAATTGATGAAATTGTTGGAGGACTCTCAGACAACAACACTAACGAGCTTTGAAATCGATCATGTTGTGGATAAAAATTCAACACAACAGTTATCACGATCTTTGCTATGAAAGCTTAAACGAACTTTGAACTCGATTGTGTTGCCGACAAAATGTCAACATAAAGAGTTTTACGAACTTTGCTATGAAAGCTTAAACGAACTTTGAGCTCGAACGTGATGTGGACAGAAAATCAACACAACAAGTTTTACGAAATCTGAACACGGACATGTTACGGACAATACATCAACGCAATAGGTTCAACGAACTTTGCTATTAGAGCATCCACGAACCATGAACTCGATCATGTTGAGGATCGAACATCCATGCAATAACTTCCACGAACTTCGATCGGTCTTGGGTGGAAACATCCGAAGACAAATAAGATGATTTTTCTGAACCTTTTACGATTATGAGTTGCTTCTTTTACAACAACTTTCTGTTCCATATAGGATAACTATTTCATCAGAGTTTCTTAGGGTTTGACAGATGTCGCAGATGAATTTTTCAGGCAGCTTGAACGCGGATAGTTGAGAAAAGGTTGGACACGGAGTCGAACAATTCTAACGAACTTTTAAGCAGCAGTTTCAACGAACTTTGGATCATGATGCGGATCGATCATCCTGGCAATAATTTCTACGATCTTTGCACTGACACAGTTTCAGCGAACTTCGAACTGCGGCGGCTTCTGCGACTGCATTCCAAACTCCTTTATCACGAAAAAATTGCAAGTTTTTGCTAACTTTTCTCGTATGGGAAAACACGTTTCTCTTTCTCATTTCCCCTTAGTCGGTGTCAATGTTTGTACCGAAAATTACTTTCGGCACAGAACACGATTGATTTGATGATGATGATACGATGATGATAATAACACACATTAAAAAAATAGAGAAAACAAAAGTTTAACGTGGTTCGACGAGTTATGCCTACATCCACGGATGAATCCCCCTGGGGAGAGATGTTTATTGATATCTGATTTACAATGGTGTTTCTCCTAGTTGAGAGAGATATAATGTTTAGGGTTTCCTTCCCTTGTTTTGTCTGTCCCTCTAGGATTTAAGTCCCATATATTTATACAATTGAATTAATGAGATAAACCCTAAATCCAATATAAACTCCATCGG
This sequence comes from Papaver californicum, assembly GCA_023531435.1. Taxonomy (NCBI): domain Eukaryota; kingdom Viridiplantae; phylum Streptophyta; class Magnoliopsida; order Ranunculales; family Papaveraceae; genus Papaver; species Papaver californicum. The sequence goes on from JAJJMC010008838.1 coordinate 557,846, forward strand.
TGGTAACTTGGCTAGCAAGGCATCTGGAATGTTCCAGAACTTTTCCCATAGTGAATTGATCAACAAGCAATCTAGAACTTTCCATACCTTCTTCTAGGGTTCTGACATTGGGTCGGACTGGTGACATGTCGTTGACGTGGAAGACTGATGGCTGACGCATGGATGGCTATATGGTTAGCAACATGGCTGGTGGATTGGCTGGCAGCATGGCTGGAACATTGGAAGCTAAGTGGGCAACCAAGGTGGGAAACCATGATGGGAAACTAAGGTGGGCAACCAAGGCCTATAATGTCGTAGTTAGCCAGTATTTGGTGTCAAAATATTAGGGTACAAACAGATCCACATAATGATAGATGAATCCTCATCCATCCAGTCGGTGTAAGCTTGATTCTCTATTCTATTTTTTTGATTTTTCCTACTAGTGTATTGAATAGGACACTCATAGGATCCATCTAGATATTTCAGTAGTCTATACTTTTGAATCACTGGATTCAACAAATTTCTCCAGGTAATGAAATTATTTTCCTGCAGTTTGAGAGTAACAAAATGTGTGAGCTAATTTAATTGTACTCGAGAGAAATAGGTTGTTGTTGAATTTTCCATTGATGAATTTGCAGGAAATTATTAAATTATTAACAAATATAGATTCAAGAAATCAAGAACAAATTCGATGAAAATGAAATCTGTGAGAAAAAAATCAAGAAGTAAAAGAAGTAATCGAGATCAAATGCAGTTGTAAATCGATCTTGATGAGAAATAATAGAAGTAAAAGACTGTAAATCTTGTGAAGAAAAAACTTGATGTAAACAATGGATCTTCTCAACAATAGACAAATGAAACTTCCAAAGGGGAAAATATGATACCTTACGAAGATTGCTTGATTGATGAAAGGTTGAAAAGAAACCCTAACCTATCTGATACCATAATAACAATGTATTTATGAAGAAATTTTATTACATTTTTCATATTTGAGAAGATGAAAATTCATTAAAGAAAAGATTAAGACAACATATTATTTGTAGTGTGATCAACTAACTAAACAACGTGACTAAGTCTCACGTGTAGTTCACATAAAATAATAAAACTGGCTTATCCTACAATGATGTTTCACCTTAAACTACACCACAACTTTGTATATGTCATTACAATAAGGCGATTTGGTAATAGTCAAAGTTCGGTTCGAACAAACTCTGGGATATATACCAAGATTCTATTAACATACAATTATATTTAACTTAATTATAAAGCTAAACAATACAATGCATAAGTAAAGTAAAAAACAAAGACATACAAAATTTTGTTAAAGAGGAAAATTGTTTTGTATAAAAAACCATGAACCTATACCAGATGTAAATACTCTCAAAATTAAGCCGCTAAACAAATTGACTATCGCAACTTCGTATAATTGAGACCAAGTAAACTACCCCTAGTTACTCAGTTCTTTCAGTATTTATGTTCCTACAACCAATCTGGTCAACGTACGTGAATCTCAAGACATAGTCCAATATCTTGAGTTGTTTCACCCACTGTGAAGACATATGCACCTAACTCCTTTGGATCATTACCAGAAACAACTAAATTTGTTCCAGTAACCAACTCACTTATCAATCACCCAAATCAGTCGTTTGATCGGTGATAAACCAGAGAAAAGAATCTTCCATTTATACCAATAAACTCCTTTGGTCAAAAGATCAAACCAAGACAATGATTATTGAAATAACCAATCTTGATGAACAAGATCTATCCAAGAAAATAAATATCTCTAGATAATTTGTTCGATCCTCCATAAAATTTATATTTATCAGAATAAACAACTTGTTAATCCCAAAGAATCAAGATCGTAGAAAGTCACACAAAGATCAGAACCAAAAAGAAAAGTCTTCAAGTCTTCAAGTCTTCAATCTTCAATTTTAATCTTCAAAGTAACAGTTGCAAGCAACTTGATTCCACTATTGTCAAACACATATAGCGGAGTGTGTTAACATTGATTGGTCAACAATTTTATCCCACAGATCCAAAATCACTTAGATCTATGATAGTCAAATCTTTGGATCATTTATCAATCGCCCAAATCACTTGTTTGATCAGTGATAAATCAGAGTAAATGATCTATCGTTTATACCAATAAATTTCTTTAGTCAAAAGATCAAGCCAAGATAATGCATATCGAAATAATCAATCTTGACGAACAAGATCTATCCTAGAAAATAAATTCCGCTAGACAATTGGTTCGATATTCTACAAGTCTTATGTTTATAGAATAAAACATCTTGTTAATCCCAAAGAATCACGCTCATATAAAATCACACAAAAATCATAACCAAAAAGAAAAATCTTCAGTCTTCAATCTTCAATTTTAATCTTCCAAAGTAATTGTTGCAAAAACAATTGATTCTGTTATTGATCAAACACACGGAACAGAGTCTGTTAACATTGATTGATCAACAGTTTTATCCCACAGATCTAGAATCACTTAAATTTGTGATAGTCAAATCTTCAAACAAACTTGATTGGCTTTATATCGAAGAGAATGACCGTATAATAAACAAGTTTGATCTATCAAAGATAACTACACCGTTAGTTCATAACAAGTAACCATCTAATAAATAACAATCTAGTCTTCCACCAACGGTAAAACTAGAGGCTTCTTGATCCCAAAGAGGATTTTAAACGAAAGGTAACGCAAGATGTTTCACCTAATTAGATTAATCCTATCTATTTCAAGTTAGCTTTCCCCACGACAAAGGTGTGTTTAGGGATGAGTTTGTAAGAATACAAGACCCCTATTTATAATGTTATGACCAAGGCATTATCTGGAAACAAGATCTACCAATTTCAAAAATCCTTAGCATATGCAATAAATGTATATTTTTGAAATTACCAAAGACATATCTTTTTCCAAACCATAACTGATTTCTCTCATAGTATGACAACTAAGATTAGCTAGCTTACATCCGTGTATTTGATTAATACAATTATTAGAGATATGCAAACCTTTGGGATCAAAATCAAATAATTTTGATACCATAAATGATATTGGAAATCAATATTAAAGGATCTTTCCTTAAGTATCAAAAGAGTATACTTAAACAATAAGAAATTAGAGTTTAACACGCGTTAAACATTATGTTGACATTTATGAATATTCCCAATCTAACTCGTGCACATCTCAATGTCTGCAAAAACTCGTGAAGATAACAAACAAATCAATTTTTTATAAAAAGTTAGACATAGTCAGGATCAGTCCTACTTCTAGGAACGATCCTGAGATCGGTCCTACTTCTATAAACGATCCTGAGATCGATTTTGAATCTCTTTTCGACTACGATACAAGTTTCACAAGTTTACTTTCTTAAACTATGTTTTACGAATTGCTTTTTAATATATATATTAATGTATGGATTCATTCGGAAGTTTAACACACTAAATAATAACAAGTTATCAATTAGTGCAATATCGAAAACATGAAGTCCATAGATAAACTATTCTTCGTAACTATGTATACTTAAGTTGTAGATGCAACAATTGTATATGTTTCATTTTGATACTTTGATCATGGTATAATGACCAAGTTACCAATACTAAAGTCATTATAACAAACTTAAGTTTGCATGTTATATTTTCAATGAATAAAAACTTATAAGAACAATAGATATAAAATAGAATAAGTGAAGTTTGTTGTTATTAACCTCGAACTGAAGGATGATGTTTTCGTTGTCTTTGACTTGTATTTAGGTAATTATAAGTAACTAGAGCAAGTCTCAATATTGCTGTGTTCTTAGTCTAACCTAACAAAGATGACACTAGTAATCTACTCAAGCGACTCAAGTTTTAGAACTAAACTTGACAACCAAGCTTGACATACCAACATTTGATGGGTTCAACTGAGCAATGCTCTAACAAAGTTGCTTGAAGCCCCATGTAAAATTTATTATATTTGTGGATTTTTTATTCATTATATTACTTTTTCTGAGTTAAATTTATATTTATATATATAGATAGATTAAAATATATATATATATATATATATATATATATATATATATATA